>JAIPRL010002018.1:2335-59566 GCA_025469235.1 Pemphigus obesinymphae | reverse complement strand
GTAAATAACAATTTAAAATCAATTGTTTCAATTTGTATATTCTTAACATCATATTCTACATATATATAGGACATATATAATAATTAAGTGGTTTCCTCTTCCTAAACCACTGATATTTACACATTCCGTGTAATATTATTATATTTATATGAGGAACTCTTTATTATTAATGTCGTATTTTGGACAGCTAAAATGATGAACTTTTTTGGAGTTTTTATAATACCCCGACTTACAAAACACCACACAACATTTAACCATAATCAAAACATATATATTATATATATATAAAAATAACGAGAAATAAATACAACAAAATACAAATAAAAACAAAAATTTACGACTGTAAACACATTTAAATGATAAACGATAATGCTCGGGCTAATGGCCAGTGACTACTAGCGCTGTAGTTCAAATAGCCACCGCTTGTAGCCGGGCGAGAAGAGTCGTGCGCCCACCTTAGTAGATAACCTTGGTACCTACCTATATAGTATATTTATTTATTTATTTTACGGAATATATATTTCAATTACAATATAATACCAATAATAATGTGATAATACAATAATATGTAAACATAATTATTTATAATATATAAGTACATAATATAGATAAATTGTACACAATACGTGAACTATTCATTATTTAATATTCAACTATATTGTAACAATAATAAAGATTTCTTAGAACATTATATGAAATAAAAAAATCTATACCTTACACACGAGCAAGGCCGCATCTGAGGGTGGTCCATAGAGTTGTCCATAACATGTTGTCTAATTTGATACATTTTTTATGTAAGACAGTGGCTTTTAGCATCAATATCAATATTTTTAATCATAACCGATCGGTTAATGAACCACAACTCTATAAAAAAAACATATATTTATTTACGTAGATTGTGATTTAAATATAACAGTAGGTAAAACTGGTCAAAAAGACCATATAGTTGAAATAATGGATATAGGTATAGGTATGTGGAAAAACATTGACACAGTTATAAAAAGCATCATTAAAGATAATATTATAAAAACATTTTTTTTTTTTAAATCATTTACTTTTAAACTTGCCAAAAATATGTTATCGTAATTTTATTTAAAAAAATGTATACCTATATACCTAACTATAGTTAAATATAATTTTTAAGGTGGTTCTCTGTAACAAGTTTTATGCCCAGAAAAAAAACCTATTTTTGTCCATCGTTGATTGAGTAGTTCATAGATCGTAGTCTGAAATATTTTGACAATTGCAGATTGGAAAACTCCAGACGAAGACTTTTTAACTTTTTAATATTTATTCTATTGAATAGTTTTATTAAATTGAAAATCATTAAATATTAGTCCAGCAAATATTTAAATGTATTGGATATAAAAATTGAAAAATGTAAAAAATTCAATTATAGGTTAATTTGGAATCTAGGAAAAAAAGCTAAAGAAAAAAAAGGTAAGTACAGGAAAAAAGTCACAGAAAAAAAAAGACAAATTGTTTTAAAGTTTGGATTTTATATATAATATAACAAAATAATGATAACTAGGTATTTTTCATTATATTTGTTGTCATTTTAAAAATAATAGTAAAATAAATCATTTTCAATAATCATAGATATAATAATATGATATAGAGCTTATGGTCAATAAAAATTGCTCATACAATATAAAAATTATTGGAATAATGATAATCCTAAACGAAGCATAAAACAAGTCTAAAATAATAACAAGTTTGAATAATATAATTATATTACATAATACTATAATAATATATGTACATCTTCGTCGATACTTAATCTATAGTATGACACTTTTACTTATAACTATATATAAGTATATAATTATAACTATATTATAACTATAACTATACTAATAAATATATTATATAGGGTAGTATCTTAAATTACAATTCAAAAAAATACAATATTACATAATATAAATATAAAAATAGATACAATGAAAAAATATTTCAACACAAATAGTTAAAATAAATAAATAATTTTAATTCAGATATAAATATATAACAGTAAAATACTAATAAAAATCAACTAAGTCTATAGTCAATAATATTCTTTATAATCTTAATTCTGAGTATTAAAAAAATCTTATTAAAAGTGTATGGCATGTACAATTGCTGTTAAAAAATCTGGTAAACTTTAGTATATTAATTACAATTAAAAAAAAAAAAAATACAATAATATTACAAAATATAAATACAAGTATTATATTATTATAATTATATCTGTGATTATTATAACGTATGTGATTATACCCATTATATTATGAGAAACTAATAACAAATGTAATAAAAATACCGAATTACCATTATTTTGCTGTAATATTATATTAAATGCAAACTTTAAAAAAATTTGTATTTTTTTTCAATGGCTTTTTTTCTCGCGGCTATTACCGTTAATTTGTTGATAAATTAAAATCTGTTTTCAAAATGTATAAATCCGATGAGTTTATACTATATGATGTACAAAACATAAATCAATGTGTACTACAATTATTATAAAATATATTTTGGACCTAGTCGTATACTTACGAGTATACTCGTCACACTCATATATTATGAGTATACATATACGTACACACTATATACACATAATATACATTTTATACTTAAATTATTTGGTAATGTGTAAATACGACGAATCACGATGACACGAGGAGAGGGGTAGGTCCAGGGAAAGTTGTGGCATATGCGCAATAGTGTGATAATATATAAACGCGTTTATATCGCGTATTTTAGTAATATTTTATAAAACGATAAGCGCGACGTATAAACACGCGTCTGCATGTTGTATAGAAAGAAAGTACACCCGACACCGAGCAAATAAGTACATAATAATAATAATATATAATATATTGCACCTGGCAAGTAGATTTTTACTTTTTTCCCTCTCTACATAGATGTATCCACGTATACCTGTACCGTATAAATGATAAAAATCTCGTAAAATATAATACGAGTATATAAAATAGTGATAAAAAAAAAAAAAATAAATAAATAATCAGAAGTTTTTCTCGGTCTTCTCGGTTCTTTTATGCGCGATATAATATTGTATACCTATTATGTGTGTATTGCAATGTACACGGTTCGGCATCACATACCGAAAACTCGTCCTTCGAAGGATCTCCAAGCCACCTGTTGTACGTATATATATATATATGCACAGCTGTTATACGTAGTGCGTATATATATAAATAGGTACATCCGGCGCAGTCGATGATGTTGCACACAGTGTGTACGCAATATACAAGGAGTCGGGTCAACGATGACAATGACGGTCTTGGGCCCCGGTAATGAACCCCGATCGGCGACGTAATAATAAATTATTGTATTATAATATTATGTATTTTACGGTACTGTTGTCGCGTTCGTTTCCATATGATTAAAAGACATAAAAAAAAAAAAAACAACCATTTTTCATCGCTATTTGTTTTTTTTATCATTTCTCGTACCTATACAGTATATATATACAATAATATGTAACCCAAGGTCCAATTATTTGCACAAAAGAATAATGATAATAATGAAAAAAAAAAAAAAAACCCAAAAAAATCTTTCAGTTGCATCAGAAATCCCGCGTATTGTTATCGTTTATTATAATAATATATGGACCGTATAATAGGCATAATATAGGTGTTTAAATAAAACTCAACGCCAAGAAATCGCTCGTAATTTTAATATTACATACCTATCATATGTAAACAAATTTCGTTTTCTATAACATATATATTATGTCTTTATACGTATTAATTTATTGTAATTTGCATATACCTACCTATGTCCTTTACATATTTATAACGACCGGCCGACCACTGCGCGCATACCTATAGGTTAACGGTCTTGTATTTTTTTAATGTTTATGTGAGATTTTTTTCGGTCTTGCGATAAAATGAAAAGAAGGTAAACACGGAAACTGAAAAACGATAGAAACGATTACATAATGACGTATTTGTTGGACGCGTTTGTGCGAAAAAACCTCAATCTTTATATACTTGTAATCGTGCGCGCACGAGTGCGGTTAATCGCACGCCGTCGCACAATCGTTTTAAAACACAATATTTTATTTGGAAAGTATATCTATATACCGTGTGTAATACACGGTGAAATTTCAATAACTCGATATTCTCGACGAGTCGAAAAATTACAGGAAACTATAGGCGTAAAGGGGGGGAGGGAGCTTCCTTCTGGTAAAACTCGAAAGGGGCAATGCCCCCTTGGTATTTTGTAAATTAATTTTTGAAATTTGTATATTTCATTTATATTTGTAGCGATTATCTGATCTTGGATGTTTGGACCTGTTTGACCTATTAGGACCTACTCGAAATGTATTATTCAAAAATCAATTTTGAACGAAGTTTAGTACCTATGCCTAATACATTATTATTTTTCGATTTATTTAACTATTTTCTATTATTTCTGAGTTATTTTTTATAGAATGTTTACAGTTTTTATAATTTTTACTTTTTTATTTTATTTAAAGGTTGTTTATACTTTTGTTGTATAATACATAAATATAATAAAACTATTTTTATTGAGAATAAAAAAAGTACTTTTTGAAGTAAAATGGGTTTGAAAAAAAAATACTCTTGCCTTCCCTACCATATAAGAAATCTCGAGTTACACATATGCTTGGAAAATAAATACAAGAATATAGTTATAAAATATATTTGTAGAAGGCATTTTTTCTATCGATCACAAGAAAAATAACCACAAAAAACCGTTAGGTATTATTTCAGGAATATTTATCCCGTACCCATCCAGTGTCATATTTATAGGTGCAGTAGCCGTAGATAGATTTGTCCCCCTTGTCTTTTTTATATATTAAAATCTACTATATACAGAAATGTAGCATTACACTTAAATTCATCACCAACTGTTGATGAAAATGTAAGTGTAGCATCTAAGTAATACTAAAGGTACTAAAGGTAGTATTGAAGATAGCGAAATTAATATTAAAGGTATAACGTCAAAGAAAGTCATTTTTAAAGTTTTTTTATAAACTGCCAAAAATTTAAAAGTGTTGATAATAGTACTACAGTTAATATTTAGTATAAATAATCTATTTCTGGCATTACTGATTTTCGATTTTCGATATAGTTCTTCTGTATTCACATACAAGTAGAATAACTATTGAGAAAATTGAAGAATGACCTTTATAAAGTACCTATGGACTAGATGAAATTTGCTCTATCCAAAGAACTTTTCCGACTCATATCTGAATTACATACAATTATTTTAAAAAAATACACATTTATCGCTTTGGTTATAATCTAAAAGAGAATAGATTTTAAATGTATAATATTATACTTATAACACTATGTTAAAAAAATGGGGAATTTGTTTCTAAAGTTTTGTTGATATGATACATATTTCAGTAAAGGAGATGTGGTTTTTGTCATCTATCATTTTATCTGCTACCAGATTAAAATGCTAAATACATTACTGGGCCTGTCAAATATATTTTGTTGTATTTAATTTATTTTAGGTACTCGTACTCCTTTTCTAAAATAAATATATCATTATGTTATTAACATAGAATTTAATGTTGTGTACGAATTTTAATTATTACAGTAAAAAATTAATCTTAAAAATGATAATACATTTTGAAAAAAATTTATCCGGCCTTCTTCTGGATCCGCCTTTATCAGTATATATATGTATAGGTATGTATAGGTAGTTGATTTCGGGTGGAATATTGTGGAATTCTAGATTCTAAGATTTTTACAATGATGTATTTTTTTATTTATATTTTACACATATACACTTTTTCGAGTAGGAGTATTAAGGTAAAGATCTTATTTTTGTAATAAATTCGTCCTAATATTCTAGTTAGTACCCTAAAGAGGTTATTTTTTAAATTTTTTCAATAGTTTTCTTAAGCATAAAGGAAAATAATTACCAATAACCATAAGTATAGTGTAATAACTAATACGTTATAACAAATAGATTAGTCACGGTTACCCATTTATTATTTATTTATTACACTAAGTTATCTGCTTAAAATCATTCTTATTCAAATAAATTATTTATTATTGTTCTCAATTTAAATATACTTTCTGTACCAAGTGTATCCTATTCGACGAGTTTCCATCCCCTAATGACCGACTTATTTTATTTTCAATATTTTCTTTATTATAAGTATATCTAATAATGGACCTTAAATTAATAAACATTTTGTAATTTAAAATGTAAGTTTTAAAACGCTGAAAGATGATATGAAAAAATTGGATTGTACCTTTTTGTTCTAAACAAGCAAACCAGCTAAGCAGTTCTATTCTATTATTAATAACTTGACTTTTTATTTTCCTCCTTGAACTTCGAGTTATCGATACTCCTCTATTACCTTCATACCTGTTATATAATTTGCACTTGTACTTTTGTTTTATTATTTGATAATCGTGCATTATCTATTAATGTATTGATATTGTCAATATAAACCATGCAGTACGTCGCCATTAATAGGTGGCAGTATAAATATATTTACAGTGGAAAATATAAAATCCAACAGAAAAAAAACATGTTTACTAAAAATAAAATAAAATGCCTTAAATATAGTTGTTTGAAAGTTAAGGAAATTGCTTTTTTTTTTTTTGGTAAAAAATATTAATTTTTCAACATTTTTTTTTATAAACAAATCTAAATAATATATACTATTTTGAAACGTATTATAAATATAATAAGACTTAAAAATATTAATATGAAGATATCTAAACATTTGTCTTTTTTTGATTTTTTTGGTAAAAATTATCCATTTTTAACGTTTTTATAAATAAATCTATGTAATATATTATATTGAAACTTATTATACTCCTAAAGAAAACCAATAAGTCTATTGTTGCCGTGCAGTGTTATCTCTTTTGATGGTAGATACGCGATTACTGTTTTTAAAGTCACCTGAAATGAAAAATAACTATAGTCTGTACAGTGTATAGGTATAAAAACAAATTTCTATAATCAAACTGATGACTTGGAAGACAACCGTCAAAATATATGATATTGACATGGTATCAAAACTAGTCAAATGTCAGTAGACTGAAAAACGAAATTTTTCTATTTTTCATTTTTATTCCTTTTATATGAGCTTCAAAATAATATATTACATAGATTTATTTATTAAATAAACCGAAAAAAAAAATTTCCCTTTAAGGGGTAGCAACATCAAAGTATAAAATCGACCTGTGGGACTTTGAAAAGTCCGATTTCAACTGTGAAAACTGTTTTGAATTTGTCAGTTTCTCTTCTAGGGATCGATCGAGCAATTGAGGCCATATTATTATAATTAAAAATGGCAATTTTTAAATATTCATTATACATATTTCAATCTGTAATACTAAGGAATAATGACTCGATCGATTACTATGTAGAAGACAGACCGATAAATTCAAATCTGTTTTCAGATTTTTAATTCGACTTTCCAACTGCTAACCTTTTCATATCATGGACGTTGGAAATTTCCGGATAATTTTTTTTAAATATTGCTCCAAAAATGATTGAACGTTTTAGGTAGAAAACATTTAATAATATAATTATATTAGTTTGCTGGTTGAAATCGCAATAACATATAGCGTATATAATGACATATCTAGATGCCTAGTTTAATATAACAAGTTTTTCATTTTGAATAATAATATATCAACTTATAGCTATACTATGTTATAACTTGTAAACATATTTATTGGATACCTATTTAGGTGCCTACTTATACTATATATTTTATGCTATATTACTTATATCTATCATATTTACTTATATACGTATACCTTTATAGTTCGTAAAATTTTTTAAATTTATTTATACAACACAACGTTTTAATTAATATATTTTATAACGTAAAGTATTCTATATATATATATATATATATAATATAATATAGGTATATCATATTATGTCATAGAAATGATAACCCACTTGTAAATTCTTCTTGAACAACAAAAAAAAAGTTTGGTAGAATTATTTTTCGATTTATACTTAGATAATAATTTCCATTATTTTCAGTAGTTTTTCTTTACGCTTAAGAAAATACCAGAGAGGTCAGAGATAGTTGAAGAAATGACTCTTTGATGTACTAACTAGAATGAATTTTCTATAAAAAAAACCTTTTTATCCCAAAACTCTTTCACGGCTCATCTACTCGAAATATGGTTTACAGGAAAAATAAAATAAACATAATTTAAAATAAACGTTCTTCTTTCTGCTCAAAGTCTATAATTGACCATTATGTTTTGTATTTCTTATAACATATACATTAAAATTATTATTTATTTCATTGAGTTTTTTTTATAAAATATTTCCAGTTTTTTAAGTAGCTTATTTTGTATACCCATCTACTTAATTTAAACGTTGTTTATTTATTTTATTTCTATACGTATACATTTAGTGACTTGAATTTCAAGATATTATTTTTTTTCATGATGTACTTACCTATAAAGATAATACAAAATTAAGAGTAATGTATACGTTATGCACAGTTATAATTTTGTGGGAGCGGAAGAAGAAAATATTTGAAAAAAAAAATACTCTTATCTTCCCTCCCACAAAAAAATTCCGAGTTACAAATAGTTATACAATATAACTGGTACCTATAATATATTAAATAAATCACAGGTATGTTCTATTTGTAGGTATGTGTAACTTAGAAATTACATTAATTATTTTCTAATTCACACATCGTTAATATTTGGTAATATTTTCACTGGAAAAATAACTTCAATTGTGCAATTTTACCTAATGAGTAAAACTTTAAACAATAATTATTATTAAATTATGATGTATAAAATGTAACAATGGCGTTAAAACGGTAAGTCATACTTAGTAGGTATAAATGTATAATCATTATATTTATATATCTTTAATATTTATAAGGATCATTTAGTTTAACGATTTTCAATAGTGGTCTCCAAATGTATGGTACCAGCTATTAGAAATAATATAATTTGTGAATAAATATATTATATACTGAAAAAAAGGTTTTATATTAATTATTTTAATTATAAAAACATAATTAAATTAAATAATAATTATGAAAAAAGTTTTTACTGTATAATAATAAATTAATACGTACTATAATAAGCAGCTGTGCTCGAATCGACAAAATTGAAGAAGGGGTACTTATATAAAGACTTTCAGAAATTTAGCGTTTCCTCAAACTGTTTAACTTCTATAAACTGTAAAAAACAATAGGGCATAGGTATCCTAATCATAAGTACCTATCCCCATAGGGCATAGGTACTTTATTAGTATTTATATGGATATTTGCGTAATTTTGAAATATGTTAAAAAACATGTGTCTTTTCATGTATTCTTTTGAATTTTAAAACTATTGTATAAATCGTTATTATTGATATTGATACCAAATGGAAAAAAGAATATTTTTGATAAATTATTTCCGAAGATTTTTCGTTTAGATGTTCTAGATATGTAATGGTAATATTAAAATATCTTTAAAAAAAAGTAATAATTATACTATATTAAATTAAATTTTAAATAAAATATGGATCTAACAGAGCGTAGAAAATGTCAGCTATTTATTGAAATAAAAGTTATTAGTTATTAGTCGGCATCATTTTACAATATTTCAATTACGAAACTATGTTTTTACTGATTATTTTTTGGAACATGGCGTTCAATCTTCTATAAACATTAAACATTTAGTAACATAAGTAAAAATTACATCACTTTATTTTAGACACACAATTTTGTAGTCTTCAGAGTTACCGTCAGTGATTTAAGACGGGTAAGGACGAATTGCACTTTGATTAAAAAAGGTTAGGTAGGTACCTATACAATACATATTAAGTATATATATGTAATCGAATTGTACTCTGATGAAAAAATGTGATGTTTGAAATTACCTCGAGTAAAAAATAAATATATGGTGATCCAAATAACACCGGATTATTTTTAAATTAGATTTAAAATTTATTTTTATTCAATTCTCGCGGGAAACTATGATATTTTCTAATACCATACTTCAAGTTAGTCCTATAAGCTATGATTTTATTTAAACTTATTTCCATTCCGTGCATTTACAGGCTTAAAATTGGAGAGGACTTTACTAATTTAAAAACACATTACAGTTTAAACATTCAACTGGAAAATAAAAATAGATTCATCCTAGTAGGTATATATTATATATTCATTGCTAATATCAAACTCATGGATGAGTTGAACATTTTTTCAATCATAGTGAAATTCGGCTACGTCAGCTTAGGTATAATAATTACAATTATTTGACTATCCCTAGATTTATTTATTTATATATATACTGATACATTTCAGGTAAATATGTAATCATGACAACTCTACACCATACAATTAATACATTATAAGGAGTATCTCCCGAAGATTTACATAATACGTGTTAAAATCGTCAATTTAACAACTGATTATCGTTATTTTAATAATAGATTTTCGTTTGTGAATACTGATAAATGTAAATACTTACTGAATGTCTACTTTTACTCCCATTCTCTTCTCTCATATTTTATCACTGAAACCACTACATGAAAAAACTTTGAAATTTTCGTTCAAATATAATATAAATTCTATAATATTAGTATAATATTAGACTTCAGTGGATTTAGGGTCAGGTGAATTGTGGGTTATCCAAATTCACGAGGCATCAATTTTCTAAACAAGACTACCTACCCATTTTTTCTTTCGAGTGATATTTTTTCTTTATTCTTTATCAAATTTTTTTACTGATATAATTTACACGTGTTTGGAGAGTATATTATATGAAAGTGAAAAATACATCATGGTTTTAAATTGATAACCTATTTTTATTTACCTATTTTTGCTTAGGTATTCCTCGTTCTCATGCATCTAAGTATTGAAGCCATAACACGAGGCCAATTTGATCAAGAAAATATTGACTGTGGGTCAATTGACTCCCTGAATTGCACCTCCTCCTTAGATCCGCCATTTATTATGTTTTAGAGGAGACATGGGGGTGTCAACGATGTAGATAACTATATTGACTATATATTTGGACACAGAGAAAGACACAGAAAAAAAGAGTTAGTATGTATATAAATTATAGATGATTGCGGGTATATGATAATATAATACATATAAATTATAATGTACACGCTCAAAGTATAATTACGATAAATTTCGGCACATTAAAATAAATATGTTTTTTTCAGTCTCGCGCGCTACACATGCGAGCGCTCATTTTTCACGGTTAATAATTCATGGGATAAAAACGAATTTAGTTTAAGGACATGTACCTACATATTGTTTGGATTTTGGGACAACTGTGTATACCGTATCCATTTAACGTGAAATACTCGTTTTCTGGGTTGTCTTTTTTTAATAAATAGACGCAAAATTATAATTAATTATTTTCATTATTAATTTTAAACAATTAATGTAATATGATTAATCGAGTTATAATAAAACATAAAAAAAATCTGGACTTTCTAGCACCTATCTAAATGCAGTCTCTCGGTTTCTGGCAATATGAGTTGATTTGTTGTAAAAATCGCCGCTAAGCAATCGATTTTTGAGATTAAAAATATCGATTTTAGATTGAATTTATTTGTTTTCACCCACCCTACTTTGAAACCTAGATAACGATATGATGCCCAGGAAAACATTCCGTTTTAGAGTGGGTACATATACATACTTAGGAAACAAAAACAAAGTTAATTTCCGTTTAGAAAAAATAAATAAGCTACATAAAATCGCCACGAAAACATAAAATGTATAGTCTAAAAAAATGTCGTCAAATAGATTATCCTGTAAAGATACATAATAATATGCAATATCAAATGCGTATATTCAAAATCATTGTATAGGTATATGTGCCGAGTTGTACCACTACTGCGCTTCGCCCTTCTCGTCGAAATAAACGTCATCGTCCATACGATAATACGAAAAAAAAAATTAATAATAAAAAATAATAAAGCACACAATAGCTGCGGTATTTATAATATAGGTAGGTACATAATACATTACATATTATTATCCATTACGTTCTGTCTTTCATCGGGTCAATGTGTCACGGGGTCGGCAACGTGTGTCACAAAATGACACTCGGTGCAATATTTTTCACGTGTTTATATTGTATAATATAATAATTATTATTATGCTGAAAATATCAAATGATTTTTATCGTAACATTTGTCGAACGTCAGCCGTAGACTATAATGATCCACAGTGTTCATATATAATGTCATGAATCATAAACTGCAGCTGAGATAGGTATGTTCATGCGCTATAAAAAAATCATATAGATAATAAAATATATTTATTGAAAAGCTCTTAAACATGCAAAAAAATATTGTCTAAATATTATGCCGACAATAGAAAAAATAATTAATAAAAATTAATTTTTTGCGATATTCAGTGTATAACTTAGTGTATAATAATAATTACTAAATATTAATTAAAATCAATATATAAATAATAATAATCATATAAATCAATTATTGATGTCATTTTGCACCCTTTCAAATCTTGTGCTCGGGGCGTAGGCACCTTTCGCTCCCCCTTGCTACCGCTCAGACAATAATAATTAATTTAAACCACAATAATCGTTTTTGGTTCGAAACTTCGAAACCACAAATCCGTTAAAAATGACCTTCCTATCTATCGTGAAGGCAACAAGGTCTTTCTCACTTTTAAAATTCATAAAACAAGGGTATAACCGTATATATAGATTATAGTAAACCAATCTTGTATACTTAAAGTGGACTACACTGCTATAGATAATATGATTTGATCGGTCCGACAGTCAGATCAGATGTGTCTAAAATCATGTCAGATCTATCGGGTGATGTCAGGTGACCGGACCACCTGACCATATGACCGCCATAAATCGTGTCGTAGGTCATCCGTAGGCTACACCTGATAGGTGTACTAAATCACATAATATGCAGCCCGCTTAACCTGCATATCCTTATTCAATATATATCACTGAGAAAAATTGTTCGCAGGTTCATGTATGTGTCGAACAAACGAACCCAGAACCTACCTAAACAAATTTGTATTAAAAGTTAAAGCCTACAAAAACCTACAAAACCTACAAGACACCTAAACCAATGATTTTTAGTAGTTAAAACATGTCCACGAGAATCAATAACGAAATGACTTCTTAAAGTGATTTTAGAGTTAAAACACCTATTATAAAATATATAAAAGACAATATTTTATAGATCATCTCTTCGGCGTTTTTCAAAATATAAATTACTAAAATAGTTAAGGCCGTTTAAAAAGTAAGAAATAAAGTTTTTCGTGTATACATTATTGAATAATATAATTAAAATATCGTTAAACCCCGATGAAATCGTTTCTAAAATATTGTTCTTTATATAATTTATGATTTATCTATATTGATGGTTTTATCTATATATAATCATTTTAAAATTACTTTTCTGTTTTTTCGTAAACGTATTTATGAATAAATATCACTTCTACAGAACAATAAAAAGTGGTACAGATTAATAGAATACATTTTATATCTAAATTTTATTTGGTTCCATGTCATTATCATTTTTATTGTCGTGGTTTTTTGTGTATTTATAAAAAAAAGTTTAAAAATATTACTTTTGCAGTTTTCACTTATATTGACTTAAGAATATCGTAGAAACATGAAATAGAAAATAAAATACGATAAAGAACAAATTTATCTAGTGTCTTACGTAGCCGATTTTCGATATTGTTTTGTATTCCTAACAAGTTTGTAAATTGATAAATATGTAAATTGCTAATGCGAGCTTTTCATTGTAAATTTGTATCTTCAACATGCTTATTTCAATGTTGCATCCATAATTGTGTTATAAATATAAAAATTCAACTAGTGAATAAGAAAATATTAAAATCAAATAGTTTTTATAAAATTAAAAACACAACTCGCGTGAAAAGTGATACCTATGTCCTATAGTGATATAATATTATATTTATATAATCGTACCCAAAGGTACTTACTGAGAATTTCTATTTATGCCAACTTGCAGATAATAATACACTATACTCTGTCCGAGAACCGAAGGATTATCATGAAGTAACCAACCAAAGTATATCTGGATGATTTTTTTTTTGTTCGTAATTTTAAAAATATTCATTACCTCGCGGCCATCGAGATCCGGAAAGAAATTGTCGACCGTCCGCAGCGGTTTGCAGATGGTCCTTGACTTAGAGAATGGCAGTGAGGTCTTAAGACTACCTTGGTTGCGCCCTTGCCGACATTAACTCGATTACCGCACAAAAATGAGGTTATAAGTTGATAACCGCGGTTATATGAAGATTGCATTTTTGGTAATAACTATGGGAAAAGAGTAAAAACACGAAGAATCGGTTCGGTTAACTATTTTAATACGGTAAAGTTGTGTTAGGCGTATCACTATAATAATATACTTCGGGGAAACTCGGTGTGTTCTAACGTCGAGGAAATTCGTAGACGGCTGTAACTAAGAAAATCCGCGTAAGTACCAATTATACCGAATAATAATAATATTATATAGAATATATATGCACTTGGGAAAACCGATGTGTACCTATTTGCCTGTGCTTATATCGCGTCTCGGACCTAAAGCATGATATAATTATATAGCTATGCATACGTATATACCTACAGTGTACACATTGTAGCGGCCATATTGCCTATAATATTACTATTTAATTATTTTTTACCATCGGGATATTTAGGCTGTGGTGTACCTAATATAAGAATAGAGAATATATTATAATAGTACACACTGGTCGGCCGGGCAGACACGACGGATCACACGATATAGGTACATACGTAGACTATAGTAGAAGTATCGTCGTATACACCAATATACATAATAACTCGACGACCGGTGAAATGTGACATAATAATAACTACCCGGACTGGACTATACTAACACTATATACACTATAGTCGCTCGAGTTATTTATTTATTATTATCATAACCCAGCTGTATGTAGTATATAATATAATATAGATAGGTACGTAATACGGCGGCGGAAGAACATCACGCCATCGGATCTCCACCAATATGCGGTGGTAACCTACCCATTGAATATAGGTATATACCGTGTGTGCCTGTACACATTATTATTGTCGTTACGCAACGGTATATAAAAAAGAAAAAAAATGCACACACACACACACACACACACACACATATATACACATATAATAATATATACTTTGTGGCGGTGGTTATAATATATATATATATATATATATTTACTCGTATACACGATGATATTATTATGTACAAGACGAAAGATCTGGAGAGAGACAAACTGCACACATACTCTAACACACACGCGAATATACACTAAAACACACGCACACAAATACGTGCCCATGTACACGAGCCCCCGCGATATACTTTCACTATCGTCGACGGACGCACCGCACTCGTTGATCGTAGCGTCTCCGTCATTGTCGTCCGGTGTATTGTCGTCGCGGTCGTCGTCGTCCGCCGAAACACGTTTCCAAATCGTTTTAAACGAAGCACATAGAAAAAAAAAAAAAACCAAAATTAATTTTACACCAGAAAATATTGCATTTTACGTACATTTTTACGCATTTTCTACGTAGTCGGGGGGGGGGTGTTCTTTTATTTTCCTTCGTCCATCCACCGCGCGATGAACCGGGGGACACGTCCATCGAGCGCTGGCCCATTCGTTTTTTAGACGACAATATACCGGGGACCTGTATATTCGCGAGTAGTTTTCGCCGCCGCGAACAAACCGATCGAATTCGTTGATATTACAATACAAGACACGTTGTATATTATCGTAGTATAATAACTATAATATTATATTATCGTACAAACGTGCATATCACACGATCTCGGTGCAGATATAGGATGGTGACAAGGACCGCCGTCGACTGTCTGGGGTCGCTGACGCTCCGGGCGTCCCTGTTGCTGGCGACCGTCGCTACGTTATCTCGACCAGCCGAAGCCGTCCTTTCCGTGAACGCTACACGTGAGTAACCCATATTATATTACGTTATATACTTATATATTTCAATGTTTGGACGAAAACGGATTATCGGTCAGAACGACGCATTGGTCTTTGTTTTCAGCCGTCTGACTTGCATTTTGAAGTTTCTTTTTGGAATACTATTATTATTTTAATTTTAATTAAATTTTTTTTTTTTATACAAGTCGTACCGAATCGTATTTTATACGTACCGCACGCATCCATAACGTTATGATAATTATCGACAATAAACGAGGATTCGTACGGGCAGTCGTACGCGTTTACACGTGTATGTTTTTACCTATATTATATTATAGGTACCCATATAGGTGTATACATACAGGTGTGTTAATGTGTTATACACCTATACATGGTTGTCCGCGTAAATAATCGTCGTAGAAAGTATAACGTACTCGACCCAGCTGGCTATTGTCGAGTTTGGACGAGTTTTCTCGCTGTGCTTATATATATATATATATATATATTATATTATTGTGGGTATACCATGTTACGTGGACATAATCCGGTGCATTGTATTATCCGGTATAATATAACGTAATATTAATCAATTCATTAATAGCGTCTTAATGAAATAATGTATTATAACGTGCATAGGTGCATTATGTGTAGTAATAAGTCATGCATGACCCATAACGCACCTGTAGTTTTCATTTTCGTTTTTTAGCACGCACATAGATAATATGTAATAATTATTTTATAATATTATATATTAGGTTCTTCGCATATAGGCAGGTTAGGTATGTGCCGCAGTACATTACATAAAACGACGGTTCCGTGAAATGATTCGTTTGTTTAATGACAAACAATTACGTGTTTTTACTTTCATATATTATATATAATATATTATAATGATAACGATCCTCCGCCGACCATCGGCCGAGATGCGTTGTTTTCTACGAGTTTTTTTTTACACGTGACCCACCTTGAAAATTATATAGTCGTTACGTTTAAATGCACTTCCTATACTGCAACTACTACAGCGAATGGATCCATGATTATAGTCTTTTTTAACGACTTTTCAGGTTCGTTTCGTCGAAAAAATACATAATAATATTATAATGAGTAACGCGACGAGTTGTCGAATGCGGCGTACGTTAATTAAACGCGCACGTCGGAATCCCGAACAGTTTTATCTATTTATCTATTCATTTTTTTTTATACCTATATGTAATAAGGGCATATATTATTATGAAGTAAACGCGTAACGAGTCTGTGTCACGTCATATCAACGCAGTATGCGTTTTAGCGAGATGCGAGAAAAGGAATGACGTAATTTTCACGGTTTTTTTTCTCTTTATTTTCAGTCCTGTAGCTGCAGAATCGACGAAAATGTCCTTAAAATGTTTCCATAAAATATCTATAAAATAATACGTCGAACGTATGCATAAGTTTTAAGGACATTCTTAGTCCTGCGAAAAGCGAACGTACCCATACGTTAACATATTGTTTTACTTTCCGGAATTTATTTCTAAGATCGTTAAGATTTTTTTTTTGTGATATACTGCAGCAGTATGCAGGGTATGAATAAGTTCTGTACGGCGAACTCGCGTTTGTCGGTGAAACGTCGTGTATAAAATATGTATAGAAACCGAAATATGTATGGATTAATATGTGGCGTACCAAAAAAACGTACTTGTATATAATATAGAGACGAACGAGTGGTTATCCAACTGCGGGCGACAATAACGCGATAGTTGCCTAATTTTTTTTTTCGCTCGTACCACCTACCGCACAGGTCCGATGACGCAATCGCGCATATATTAAATAATAATTATTATATAGGTGGTATACGCCGCCGTTACAATCGCGGTTGGCTTTCGGTCCGTCATTCGGCTGGTTCACTCCGCTCAATTCCGCCCGGGAAGGTCCGGTCTTTCTCCGGACACGGCCACCCCCCCAATATAAGAGACGAGACATTATAGCCGTGTTTTCGCGATTAACCAGGTTGTGTTAATGTGTCTTATCTATAACCAAACATAATATAACTATTCCATTTGATCGGTTATGAATTATTGTAAACAAAACTGATTGTTTATAAAATTCAGTAACCAAATTACATTCGGTTAATCGCGAAAACATGCCTATTGATAGTATATAAAATAATGGCGAGATCATATTGCCCAACAGTGTTGACATTGCGTCTTTTTCTCTCCGGTCTTTTGTCCGTTTCCGAATAACACGACGACCGAATTTTCGACTCGACAACAACATAAAACGATAATATTGGCACACAGTATCTATACGTATAATATGTATATAATGTATACCTATTGGCAAACAGACTATTTATAACGTGTGTGTGTGTGTATTACAGGTGAGTATAATGTAATGTACTGCATCGTATATATATATACTTGGCCGAACGGGGTCAAGGGCTCGCCGTGGCATATAAATCCGATTTTACCCCGTCGCGGCCGACACGGCGTTTATTTGTCGCCGGCCGTATCTGTACATAATACGTAAACGCACCTACTATTACGGCCATATACCCATGACGAGTGACGATACCGGTATACTTGAATATTGGAAAAATAATACTTGGTACACAAATTATGTGGATATGTGAGGGACTTGGTTAAACAGGAACAACCTAGCTAGTATACTATACTGTACGTACGATCTGTATCGTAAGAGGATTGCATGTATGTTTTTGAAATCGATTTGTTCGTATCTACATTTATAATATAATATACGCTATAATCTTTCTATATGTACATTTTTAAATTATGAAAATCATGCATATAAATGCAAGTACAGTGACCTAACCCGGATTTGTAGAAGGGACGGGCCAGTTATTATTATAGAGCCTCCTGTTTGATGAAAAATAAGCCAAAAAGAGGTCAAACCATTCAGGGGCGTAATTAGCGGGGGAGCAGGGGAGGGGGAAATTTGCCCCTTCCCCTAAAGTTCCTTCAGTCGGCCAAATCGTATTGTCAGTCGGCTATTCGTGTGTAAGGTTCAAAAAGAGAAAAATAAGTTGATATTTTTTTTTCGCTAAACGTGTGACCTTTTTTTTTTTGTTCATACAAAAAATTCAATTAGTCGGCCAAATTAAGATGTTGCCCCCCCCCCCAAAAAAAAAAGAAAAAAAAACTACTTTGCTATGCCCCTGAAACCATCCTCAAATTAAACACTTTTATTTAGATACTACCTTTTTAATTGTATTATTATTATTCAAACAGTGATAGTTTAGATGTGAAAAACGATTCTGAGCGAAGTTCGGCATAACTATATTATTATTAATTTTCGATAGTTTGGTTTAGAACAACATTCCATTATGTTCGGTAATTTTCCTTTGTGCTTAAGAGGACGTCATATCCGTATTTCCTGTCTCTAACCGACTGATAATATAATATACAAAATTTACGTCAGAATTTCCATCACAACTTTGTCATTTTTAATATTAGAGTAAATTGGCTGATTACTAAATTTATAGACGAAATATTTATCTACGTTGTACCTAGTGTCATTTTTTCAAAATTTTAATTTTGTAAAGAGATACAACTATTTTTAATCTCATTAATTTAAATGAATATATTTACGGCAATGATCAATCTCGTCTATAAATTTGGTAATAGGTCAATTTACTCTAATATTAAAAATAACAAAGTTGTGATAAAAATACTTTATTACTTTACGTAAATTTTTTATATTATCAGTTTATTAGATGGAGACAGTAAGTTTAGGTATTACATTCTCTTAAGAAAACCACAGGGAAAATAGAAAAATTTCTTATTTCAAGTACTTACTAACTAGAACGAATTTTTAGAAAGAAAGTTTTTTTCTAAAAATTTCTACTCCAAAATGTGTATATGGAAAGAAAAAACCAAAACATAATTGTAAACAAATAAGCTTTAAATATAAAAATACGGTCAGTGGGGGGGGGGGGCGCTAGTGTGTATAAGTATGAAAACATAAGTCTTGATTGTCTCGTACCCAGTCTCAATCTTTACCCCAGTTAGTTCCATTTAGATACATTTCTAGAAGTACGCAGTCACGTAGAAATATTTTCAAATAGAAAAAAGTCTTTCCGTGTCCCACCCAGCAGGCAGCAACTCTGAATTCACGTATACCTACTGCTCATGACTGATAACGATTGTGGACGTACATATTATTATATACTCAGCAGCAGCAGTGTCGATTTGGTCAATTTTTTCTAGATGCGCTTTATTTTCAAGGAGATAATTTTAACAATGTAAATAATAATATTTTGTCGAACACGATATATTATATTGGACTTGGACGCAATACATCGAGCAACCGTTCGCAATTAAACATTTTGTAAAATCTATTCAATAAATATTATATTTTTTCGATAGCGGTATTCTCTAGGGGAGGGGGGATCCGTTTCTAGGGAACTGGCAGTATCCCCTGAGGTACCAATATATATACGTATGTGTATAATTAAACATGGCAGGTATAATTATAATTTTACATTCGCGTACATAGAACCTGCTCGCTAAATTATTATAAAGTTATTACACAGTCGCGGGTTTCTTTGACCGAAAAACTCGCCGCCGACGACCGGAAACCCATCGGAAACACGATCGCAGACCGGACATGCGGAAAGTGAAAGCGACTGCGAGCGTGTGCGGTTGCGAATACGCGGCGGAATTATTACTCAATACTAACTCGTGTGTATGTTTGTGTGCCGCGCGCGTGGTGGGAAAAGAAACCGACCGCGCCGTACTGTGTAGGCGTGCGGGGCGTGTCGGGGGATGTGACTCTACAGGTAACCGGGAAACGCCAATAATAATTATTATTTATTGTACATGGCTCGCAATGATTGCGTTTGTCGCATTATAATATTATATATTATCGTTAAAATATAATCGTCGGGTACCTGTAATTGTCATAATGCGTATACTAGAGTATAGGTCTATGTGGGTCGACTGTGGTTTCGGTGCTCGAGGTCTCCGGTTCGACTCCCAGGCGGCCAATGAAATTTTTCTCGCTGGTGGCGTCTGGTCTCTGGTGCAAGCCGGCCATAATCACCAATCTTATCTACGATCCTAAATCTTTTTAGCGTTACATTAGGGGCCCGAATGCTGATAAAGAATACCTACCCTGTTGAATGCCGCTTAAAGACAAATCTTCAACTGGGAGACAGGAGGTAGCTAAATTATTTAAAGATTTTTTAGCTCATTTATTTTTCAAACAGTTTAAATATAAATTAAATTATTGATAAATTAAAATATTGTACAGATATACGTATGTTATCAACCACATATTAAATTCACAGTTGAGGTCTTAGAAGGCCTAAATTCTCTAGATCTTAATCTGTGATAGTATACCAAATATTTTATTGTACTCTTGTACGATTATAGGAACTGATATTCTCTATATATATTATAAATTATCAGTTCTTATAATCAATATTTTTAAACGGTCTTTAATCGTCGGTATTTTCCACACCAATGGAAAAATAGTTTTGTTACGCCTATTTAGTCCAGCAATAAAAGTTTGGTCTCTAATTAATAGACCTATAACAAAACAATTATTTTTACTCAAACTCTTAGAAGAACTAATGATGCCTTCTTTAACATTTATTTTCAAAAATCTATTAGATACCAACCAATATGGTTTTAGGAGAGGTCGTTCAGTTGAAACGAATTTAATTTGCCTTTATAATACCTTAATAAATGCCATGAAATATGGAAAATAAACAGATATCATATATACTGATTTCAGTAAAACATTTTAATCTGCAAATCATTTTGTTCTTATTACAAAATTATATTTGTATGGTATACCGCATCCAATAATATCATGGTTTAACTCTTACTAATTCGATAGAACTCAACAAGTAAAAGTTAATGGCCTTTTCTCAGATCCTTTTCCTGTTCTATCTGGTGTTCCCCAGGGAGGACATTTATCTCCATTGTTATTTAATATTTTCATTATAGGTATAGGTTCATTTTTAATGTTTCTGATTATCAATTATTTGCTGATGACCTGAAGCTCTATATTAATGTCTTAACAATTGATGACTGTCTTATATGATTCAAGAACAAATAAAGATATCATATTTTTGGAGATTGCCTTGAAGAAATGAATAAAGTTCATGATCTAGAGGTTGTATTACAGCAAAACCTTCAATTTTCTTCTCACATTGATCAAATTTGTTCAAATGTATATTTACATTATATACGTTGTATATTTCATTAGTTAGACCTATTTTAGAGTTCCGTTCAGTTTTTTGGAATCCGTCACAAATTGAATCGCTTGAGCGTGTCCAAAGAAGATTTTTAAGCCTTATTGCGGATAAGCGACAGCCACATTATAATTCTAAACCCCCCGAATCTACATCTCTATTATCTAGCCAGCCTAGTCTTAATTTGAATTCTCTTGCTTCTAGATACAGGTGTACTGATGTAATATATTATGTTTTATGTCTGAACTTGTAAACGGCGTAATATCTTGCCCGAATTTACTGTATTCATTCGATTTAAATGTTCCTCAATATTGGTCGCTTTATTGTCCAACCTTCTCAATTCCAATCCATCGTACTTCTTATGGGTATAATAATCTCATAGATCGAATCGCCCGAGAGTGTAATGAATTAAATTTTTTTGATTTATTTGATGATAGAAATTTTTATCCCTTAAGCTAATGTTTCTCAATTACTTAATATAGATTTTGTTCTATTATATTATCTTATTTGTATCTTGTACACCTATTTGTTATCCTATTTATCTTTATAATTAATATATTGCATTCTATTTTATATTGTGTTATCTTACTATTTTTGTTTGAGAGTAATTAATAATTAGGTAGGCACTTAATATTTTTCGTATAAACTATTATATATATTTCAATGTATTTAGTACTGTATTAAATTTAAGATTTTAAAACATAAATATTGTACTCGTACTTGAGCCCTCATGGGCGGTTACACAATAAATAAATAAATAATTACTAAACTTGTCCAATAATTTGGTAGCTATGCTGTGTTCGACTCCCTAATATGCGAAGGTGCAAACCTGAGTATGTTTTATGTTTCACAAGTTTGGGAAATAAAAGGGTCTAAAACCATTAATTTTTAAATGTAAGAGTATGTTACCAAAAAAAAAGTATCTAGATATATTAATTTTGGGTATCTTGATACATAATATAAGATACATGATACAAGATATAAGATACTCTTAAAAATATAATTATTATTTTATAATCAAAATTGTTGTTAGGTACTATTATTAAAATTTTATAATATATATATATATAATATAATATGTCAAATATTTCTCAAAATAATTGTTAGGTAATAACAATATATAAATAAAATATATTACATTATAATATAATCATATAAATAAAAACAAAAATGTTCAACGTAATATATATGTAGGTGTATAATATATATATATATTATATAGCCATAGGGTATACGTATAGATATCAAAATATTTTATAGGAGACCAAAATACATTTAAATAAATATTATCGGATTACAATTTTATTCAAAACATTACCTATTGGCTATTTCATAAAAATAATTTATACTTTAACATTATAATGTTTAATAGTATTATATTGTGACTGACACAAGTTCTCAAGTTCGTTTCATATAATGCAATGTTGGAACTTATCTAGATAATTATTTACTTATCTAGACTAATATCTTATCTAGATAAATAACGGTAAGTTATTTAAATAATTATCTTAGATAAAAATTTCACCTATCTAAGTAAATTTACCTAGATAATTTTATAGATAAATTTTTAAATAATATACAAAAGTAATATATTACTATTTTGGCGAAAATATACTCTTTTACTCAAAATGTAAGCATTTATATGCAATAAAAATGTTTGTTTTGTAATGTAGTCTACTTGTGTCTTTAATTTCATTATATTTTTGTTTATTACCGATAAAGTGACTGTAATGACCGTTGTGACTTGTCAGTGATGCAAACGAATTTTACACGCCAATAATTGTATAAAATGTATATAATATAATATATAATATATAGCTACATAGTATATTTTTGGTAATGGAAACATGAAAATTATATGAAATAAGGTTTAGGCTTTTATAGGTGTATTTAAATTGTAAATCAAAATAATTAAAAATTGCAAACATTTTTTTGTATAAAGTATTAAGTTGTATTTCATTTTTGATATCGTATTATTTTTAATTTTTACATAAATAAATTGTTATTATTTTATAATATATGTTATGCTTTTTTTTGGGTTATTAATTTTCATAAAACATCTTTAAATTTTAGAAAAAAATGCTTTGAAATTATTAAAAAATAATCTTTTTTTTATCTAGATAAAAATGAGTTTATTTTTTATCTTTATCTAGATGATTTTTTGTGTTATCTTTTATCATCATCTAGATAAATTTATAGTTATCTAATTCCAACACTGAGTCTATATGTAATTCAAACATGGAAATCTTGAATAGATAAATCGCAAGTTGGTATCAATATTAACAACCAACAAAAAGTATAAAAATTATTGTTTTATATTTATAATAGATATGAGACGGGAGCAAAAATGTAAAAAACATAATTATCGACTACCTATTTAATTTGATTTTTGATCATTTAATGTATCTTATATCTTTTTATTTTTTCGCATAGAAAGATACATGATACTGGAGTAAAATGTATCTAGATACAAGATACAAAATACTTTCAGAATATGTATCGCAATACAAGATACAATTGTATTATTATATATGTACAATTATATGTATCTGTGATACTGTCGACCCTATGTAAATTGTACGTGACTTTCGCTATGAACATCCGGTACAATATTCGGTTATCATCAATAATAATTTGTATCGGAGCATTTTTTTCTACTGCATTTTTCATACCAAGTGCACAACCATCTCCGAAGACGGTGGGTAAGTTCTATAATCGCTAACCGATGGGCGCATACCTACCGATTGTGTCGGTGATAAAAACGAATTTCTACAATCGAAATCGATTTCGAGTTTTGTTCTGATGCTCACAATGAATTTCTTGAATCACTATTATTCAGGCAACCGCATTCGGGCATATTGTGTAATTCTGATACGCAGTAGTGACCATACTCAAACCCATTGATGTTTACGTAATTTTTTTTTGTCAGGGTATAGAAATCTATATACACAAGATTATTTTTATGGGATATACATAAACGCTATATAAATAAGAAACTAGTATATATCATCGGCCCTCTCCCATCACAAAAATAAAATAATCTGCTCAAATCTATATAATGTATAATAGGTATATGTATACTCATCTATACTCTATATATATGTATCTGTATATATGTATACATCTTTATGGCTTTACACACCTTAAAAAATTAATTCCAAAAAATAAAATAACGTTCTAATAGTGTTTTAACCTTTATGGAAATCATTGGTCGGAAAATTAACTTTAAAACATTTTATATTCAGCCAGTTTCACCAACATATATATTTAACAATTTGCTAGAAACATTCATATTTCACCGAGATTTGTTAACAGAAATACATATTGTTAAAATGTTTGTTTAATGAATCGTGTGAAATTGGTTTATTATAAAATCTATACATATGGTTAATGTGATCCCATATATTGTATATGGATTTTGGCACAGATCTAAATTAACTAAATCGACTGTGCTCGAATCGCAGAATCATTCTCTGAATATTCAAATAATTTTCTATTTCTTTAGTAGGTACTTTGATTTAAAATTTATCAGTCGGCTAAATTAGAAGTTTTGACTCAAACTTTATTATTAAACTTTTTGATTATTATTTCAAGTTGTTTAAATTATATTTTATTTGATTTTGGTAAAAATGCTAACCTATAGTAAATCCATACTTAGTAAAAACTTATAGTAGTTGGGTAGGAGGGTATAACAGAAAATTCGTTTGTTCCACGCTAATATCTGTGATAATTTGGTACTCCTATTATCATGTTTTTGTTTGACATGTAATGATAATAATCAGAATATTATATTCATGGATGAAATCGTAATTTTAATGCATTTCTCATAGTCAATACTTATTTTTGTTTTTCACGTATTGTCTATTAATAAAAATCAAATACAGAATAATTTATGTTTTGAATATTTATTTTACAAAATTGGTGAAACCTCATAATATAGTGTATAAATATATATAATATAAATATTATAACGTTGAAATTTAAAGCTAACTAAACTGTAAGTTTATACATTGTGTTATATAAATGATAATTAACAAATTATGGAAAAACCGGCTGTTAATGTTTTAAAAACATAATACCTGATATTTAAATTGTTGTTTTATTAGAGATGTTTTTTAAAAGTTGATTTTCCGGACCAAAAATTTCTTCATAACATCATCATTAAATACGGATGCCACTCTGGATCTAGTTTTTAGTAGTATAAGATCTCTAATGGTCGAATTATCTTTTGAGCCCCTGGTACCTATATTGATCGCTACTATCCAATAGTATATTAGGAAATTTACTTAGTTTACTCTATTACCAAAAATTTCCCGCTTTGATTGTAGTATTGTACCCATTACTACTTTAACTTTAATAAATCAGACCGAGGTATTAGGTATATCACCCTTTACTTTATTTAATTGGGACTTAACTTTTACCAACATTAACTCCAATTTTGCAACGAATATTATTTTTGATGCGTTGCATACCTCAATACTTCACTTTACTCCTTACTCAAAATACTTGAAATCATCTTTTCCTCCTTGGTTTAATAATAAATTAAAAACCGGGCGTTTCTTAAAAATGCTGTGTTCAAATTATCCGGCTGTTTATCTAACTATAGAAAATTTTCACTTCATTGTCCTCAATATAAATATGACTCCAAAAGATGTTATAGAAATTATATTAAACAGCTGGACGAGTTACTTTTGAGGAATTCTGGAAATTTTTGTGATTTTATAAGAAAAACAAGATCACACTCTTAAATATTTTTTTTACATTTTAATTTAAAATTGAGATTTATTTATAATAAGACACTCTTTATACGAGTATATAAATATAGTAATATACATAAAATAAAACGGTTCTATATCACGTGAAAAAAATTGTAGATAGATTGAATCTTAATAACTAGGGAACGGATTTATATGCAGAAAAACCTCAAAATATGTATTTAAAAATACTATACCTAATATGCTACGAAATATGCATTGAACTTGCAAAATATGTAAAATAAAATTTGTGTCATTTTATTAAAAATGATATACAGGTAAATCATGCACATTCATTGTCAGATAAAGTCTATTTTATCTTACAATGGAAAATTGTCACCTGGGATTTTTAAATATTTAGTAGGTATTCAAAAACAATAATTTCACACATTCTTATAGCTGGAAATAAGAACACGTGAAAATATAAGTTAATAAAAAAATATATAGGTACGTTAAAAATAAAAATATACACTAAATATGCATTAAATATGCAAAACAAGTTAAAAAATTAAAAATATGCGAAATATGCAAAATATAATTGGTTTTATTTTAATAAGAATGAATTAAATCGTGGACGTTTCCTATCAGATTTCAAATAGCTAATTTTAATAAATATAAGCATTTACATGTAAATCCGTTCCCTATTAATAATTCTCTAAACTGAATAATTTGAAAATACCACTATAGAATCCTTCCAATCTAAGTCAGTGAAATGCGTTACCACCTTGTTCGTCGGTACGAAATATGAATAAATATGTACATTGTACTTAAATGCATTTTAAAATTTAAAGCGTTTTATAGAGTAATTTATTATTATTAATTATTATATAAACTAATAAACTTATATAAGTAAGTGGATATTAGTTCAAAATACCTGTTTCTGATTGTTTTTAAGTTAACCACGCCACATTTATTCAGTACAATATTATAGTTGGATATATTTAACATTATTATTATATATATAGATACATTTGATACAGTGGCATATTTTTGGGAGTAGTTGGGGAAATTTCCCCGGCCAGCATGGTTTTAGGAAGTAGTGTATTTTAAAACGTTATAAAATTTTTTGTATGGTTACGAGATTAGAGTATTTGAAGATTTGAGTAAATGACCTTTTCTTTTATTTATCAACCTAATTAACAATTGTATTATGTCTTTTATGAGGACATGGTAAAAATGCATTATGGCGATGAAATCATCCTAAGTATGCTACAGATTCTGTATCAGTATCTATATATATCATATGTGGCTTATTTTATCTTGAATCTTTGAGATTTTATTTTGTTGTTGTTTATTTTTAACAAACTGAATTTATCATTAAAAAAAATTACAACGATATTATATTGTTCCTTATCGTTATCTTTAATCGTCAACGGTTATCCCTTTCAAATTTCATGCAAACTTGTTAATCAAATGGTATACGAGAGGCGTAATAAAATTTTCAAAAATGAATTTTTCCCTGAATGTACATTATCCAATTTAGAATATCCAATAGTATTTAACTTAAAATGCGTCTATAGGTAATGTTTAAAAATAGCTAAATAGTGAAAAAATTTTAACGAAAAATCAAACATTCGTTACTATACTATAATATATTTATATTATAAATTATATTATAATATAATATAATAATCGCATTTAAAATAAAATATTTAAGTACTTCCAAAGTCTGCTGCTGTATACATCTGTATAATAAAAATTGCTTACATTGTTATTCCTGATTACAAAAACATATTAATTTAATCATAAACGACAATAATATTTGTACCTACCTACATAGTGCATATTATATATTATTTATACCGACAATTACATAAGCATATGTAAATATATTAAAATAAAAGTAATTAGTACTTAATATTATATTTCTACAAGGCTGGGCAAGTTAACGATTTGTTTAAGTAATTAATTGAAATTTATTTCAAAAAATTAATTTAAGTTAAAAATTAATCTATGAATTTATTTTAACTTCATACAATTTAAAGTAAACAAGTAAAAAAAATCCCTTAACTTAATTAAACATCAAAATAAAATTTTTTGGACTGTTTCTATTACGGTATACGGATATATTATTATTAAGTACCTATATATTACGTACGTTATTATATTATTAGAAATAAAAGTAGTAGGTACTAGGTACTTATAACAGATTAATTCAATCTTATACATTGAATTTTTATAATAAATATCTCATGTTAATTTTATATTTTTTTCAATATTATTTTAAACCTATGTAAATTTTCTTTTGCCGTTTGAATTTAAATTCATTTTAATCTATCAAATTAACGATAACACGTTAGATACAAATAAAACTATTATATTAAATTTAACATAATATACTTAACTCGTTAAATAATTGAATTAAAATTAATTTAACACTTAATTTTACTTACATTTTTAACTCATTAATATTGTGCTTATTGTGTTCTTATATTTTTTGATTTTTATGTAGCTACCTACTTAATTTTGCTAAAATCTTGTTTGACATTTTTCTCATTATTTTTTTTTTTTTATAATATCTTTGATTACCATAAATTTAGACAGACTATAATATTATAAGCTCAAGTAGATACATAATAGATACGTGTTGTTTGGTTACAAAAACAGTTTTAAATCATAAATAAGTTTCACAATTAAAGTTTTATTGTTCAATATAGTAAATAAATAACTATCAAATATATTAGGTCTTAATAATTCTTAAAGTTAAACGTACTTGTATTTATAATTTTAATATGAACTGCGTTATAGAAGAATATCAATGCGTAGTTTTATATATTTTATTATAGGTACCATCTATGATCTAATTATATCATATATTTATATAGAACCGCATTGTTTTATGATTTTTAATTTTCGAAAATAAGGATTTTTTTTCTTTTTAATTATTTACAATAATTTAATTTTTGTTAATATTGTATTGATATATTTGTGTTGTGACTATAAAATGTACCTTATATAGGTACAGTATATTTACATTACTTTTTCCTCATATTATGTGTTCATATATTTTAAACATTAAGAATAAATTCAATAAACATATATTTTAAAATGATACATTTAAAAATAAATTAAGCTAATGTTTGTTTATTAAAAATTAACTAATAAAATGATTAACTATATTATTATATTACTATACAAAAGCCCCTTTTGAATTTCGATTTTTTTTTGTATTTCACTATATTTATAATTATTTTTTGATAATTTAATCTTTGTTATTGTCATAGATTAAATAATTATATTAATATAGCATATAATTAATCTATGGTATTGTACTAGGTATTTAATTTTATTTTCGTCAATTTACAGACTATTATATAAAAAAGTAATTTATTTACATTATAAGGTACTTTAATAAATTAATGTACATATAACCATAAGACATAATCATTATTTAAATATTTATATTAACATTCTTACATTTAGATAGGTAATATTATTATTTAGTACTTAAAAGTATGTAAATATAAAGTTTATATAAGTAACAGGATTTATTTTTATATGCAAATTGAGTGTATTTAAAAAAAAGTTCAACATTTAAAATTATGTAATGTTTATTTGTTATATATATTGTACAATATACATATTTGAAAAATTGTGTTATAAGTTCAAAACTCAATTATATTAGTCTAGATATAATTAATAATTATCGCATGTACACGTAGAATTTAAATCTTAAATGTATTTTGGCTTGATATAGTTATAAATGGAGTAAGTAATAAACTAAGGTAAAATCGTACCTATTCTTTGAAACAATTCCTTTTTTTTTATACGTAACGTTCATGGATGACTAGATAAAGCAAGAAGGGATACTTGTCCTTCCTACCATTTTATAAAAAATACATTTTTTTTTCTAAGTATTGCGAAACGAAATTCTTATACATTAATTTTTGACTCACTTTTTGAGAAATTTATGTTTGTCTTACCCTATATTTCTGTTAACATTTTAATTTGATATCAAACGTGGCGTTTCTGATGTCAGGCGAGACATTGGACATAATTAGATGGGGCATTTAGGATGAAAATGGTCAGTTATCGTAGTAATACTGTAAGGATACGTAATATCCTTTGAGATGGTAAAGTAATGTCATTTTATTAGGTTATCCACACTTCGCAGTTGTATTTCTTTGTTTTATGGTATTATTCCATATATTAATTATTAAATAATAGTAGGTATAGTGATTGAGGTAAAAGCAACCATTGTTAACAAGTTACATTGGATTATGTTATTCGATAAGAAAGTGCGAACTAAAATTATTAATTAATGTATAGTGAGACCTTATATTATATAGGTACGGTCATTATATCATTTATTATGAAGATAATTTAAAATAAATAGAAATTAAAATACGTTCGAGCTGATTTAACGAGAACAAACTAATATACTTACAACTAAATTGATAAAGTACTATAAAGTTTTTGATAAGTAGGTAAAACCTATACGTAAAATTTATACGTAAAACTATTTTATTTTCAGTGTCTATATAGATCGTAACTATATATTATGACTATATTTATGTAATTTCATAAATACTATTATAATAATTGGGCACTAAATAATTATTATTAGAATCCTTGGTATTCTATAATATTATACAGAATAGACGAACGAATTACAATTGTAAACAAAAAACTTTTTAAATTATTGTGTTCAAATACCTTGAATACTTTCAAATTATAATAAATACTTTCAAGTTCCTCACATAAAATTAATTATTTTAATAATACACAAATATTATACATATACGAACGAATTAACAATCAGTATACGTACGTAATATTATGTATAATATAGGTATTTGATTATTATTTTTTTATTTGTTCATTTAAAGTATCGTAAAGAAATGGCAATATATAATATATATAAGGCTATAATGACCATGTTTCGAAAATTATTATAATATACTTGGCATATCAAAAATACCATTTTGATAATTGAATAGGTAGTAGATATCTGTGAAAGTTTAAGCATTGACGACTTAATGTACAATATTATATATAAAAACTAGTATGAAATATTAATATTTTTGTTTAAATGTACATATTTGTAATCGATCGTTGTATATATTTTTATTGCAGCCGAATATATTCATTCATGTCGCAAGGCAGATGCTCAACTCAACAATTGCATAAAGGAAACATTCAATCATCTTCGGCCGTACCTAATAAATGGTATGATTATATTAAAAACTGTTACTTATAAAATTAAATATCCAAACGTGCTTGAGAGGACGCTAAAATTTTTAAGGGGTTTTGTGCACAGGCAATTTTTAGGAATTTTAAGAAAAATTAAAATTCAATAATTTAAAAAGTGTTTAAATATATTTAAAATGTAATTTAAAAATAGTATTGTGTCAATAGGTACCGTTTTTTTATTGTTGTTTAATCTTGATATTTGTTAAAAAATATGTTTACGCATTTCTCATTTTTATCAACTTGAAAATATCGTAGAAAGATGAAACAAAAAATAAACAATAGCTAATTATATTATCTATCTGGTGACTATTTAGGGGTATCTGATTGTTTTTCGATATATTATTATTATTATTTAAAATTAATAGTTATATAAAAATTCAAAAAAATCATTTTACAACAACTCATAAAATGTCTTAAAATGCACATATAATTATCGATCAGATAGGCAATTAAAAATAATGTTATTATAGTCATGTTTTTTTGTTTCGTATTTCTAAGAAGTTTGTAAGTTGATTAAAGTGAGAAATTCTAATACCAATTTTTCATTGAAATTTATAGTTGTGATGTCCTCTTAATTTTTGTATAAATATATTTTTTTTATTTATTATTTAAATTAATATGCGGTGAAAACTGAAACATTTTTTTGGTATGTAAACTTTCTCGACACAAATAATAATTTTTTCAATTCAATTGATACGTGTGTCCATGTTTTTATAGGAGTGATTAAAATTTTTGAACAGGAAGAACTGGATAAATCTATGATAGACAGAACCAAAACACTTTCCTACAAACATATAAGAAAGAATAAATGAAACGTTTAAAAAGTATTAGTCTGAATACATGTTCGAATAAATAAAGAAATGAATATTTAAAATATGTGGTTTACTCAAATACATTTTCAAAAATGTATTGACATAATATTCTTTCGATTAATCTAAAAATCAATGGTATAATTTGGGGGTGTTTCCTCCGTGTCTGGTCTCTCCTCGACTTGAAAATCTTCGTTTACCAAATTTATTGCTACCTATACTGTATTAATATTTAGGTATATCAAATTGCAAAGGTGTTTGTTTTAATATTGTTTTTATATCTCTTACATGTAAATAAACACAGAGCTTTTGGCTACCTTTTTTTTTGTTGATCTCTTAGAGAATGCATTTTCTGAGAAACTTAGTAGTTTTAATGAAAAAATACATATAAATAAAATTAAAAATCAAGAATTTGTCTAAATTTATTTCATGGGTGACTTTTGATATAATTAGGAATAGAATTACGTATATAGGACATTAAATTTTACAATTTACCAAATGTTTAGTTAGTTAAAAATATTTGATCAAAAATTACCCACGTTAAAATGTAAATAAAGGCTTGATCATTCATTTGAAAAAGATACACTTTTACTGTTAAAACTACTCAGTACTTAAGAAAATAGCTTCTTTTGAGATTTAATTTACACGCAAAAGAAGTGGAATGGCACAAATACACAATAATTAACATACTCATATTGTTATTGTGTTAAATTCGTTTTTATTTAAACTTGATTACCTATAAAATTAATTTTATTTGAAAGTTTTCAATATAATTTACTAATAATTATACTATATTCTTATTATAATAATGTTTCCAGGATAAAGAGGTATAATTATAAAAATTCTAATAACATTATTTTGTCAACCTTAATTGATATACAACACAATTTAAGAAAATAAAAAGATTATTCATTAATTTTAATGTTGTAAAATTACCAAAAATGATCTTTATTTTGATAATGTTTGTAATTAATTTTATTTGCCATACTAAATATTGAATATAGTAGGTAATAGTTATTTTAGAGTTTTAAATGTTAACATAATTGTCAAGTTCTTATTGGCCGAATCACTCGAAAGTAAGTAAAATTACTTTTGATTTAAATGTATTTGTAAAAGTTAGCTAAAAACTCTAGAAGTGGAATAATTTCGAGTACTTAATATCTCGGAAAATTCTCCAAAATACGTCACTGGTAAAAAGTATTCTAAAATATTATTCCAATACTTTTTTAAAACCAAAGGATTTGAGTACCACTCACATATTATCATATATTATTATTAGGTACATAGTTTTGTAAATTATAATAAAATTATTTTCGAGTTTCTTTTTTTTTTCATAACTTGCAGAAAATATTTTTCAACAATAATGCAAAAATATATATATATATATATATTTAGTTTACGTATTAGAGTAAAAAAAAAAACGTATTTAAACTTTATTATAAATAATAAGTATTATAAATATACAAATAAAGGAATACAATAATATAAATTAATATACTTACGTACAACTACATTTTTTCAACCAGCCCTCCATTCTAATCATACGAAGTTTAATCATATTTATACGGACGTATATCATTATAGGATGTACCTATATATATATATAACTAAATTTTTGTATATTTAGTCCTTCAAAATCCTTACCCTCCCCCCCCCCAAAAAAAATATGCTGTGTACAACTACATATTATAGGTATTGATTAAATAAAATTTATCGTGTCTTCGCAGGTATCGATGAACTGACCGTGCCTCCGATCGAACCTCTGATCATACCGAAAATGCAAATGGAAAACGGTCACGGCGCGGTCAGGGTGAGGGCCATACTGAGTAACATGACTATACACGGCGCGAGCAACTATACCGTCTTGAACGTTAGGTATGTAGAAACGAACATTATGTAGTTTACATATATATATATATATATATATATATATATATATTATTATACTAAGTATATATATTATTATTATTATTATTATTTTTTTTTTATATACGATAAACTCGAATAGACAACGCCTAGAAAAACGGAGCGATTAATTTATTATATAAGGCGACGAAGCTGGATTTCTGTCCTGCAAATAAATCGTCTACAGTTTAATAATTAGTCCCTCTGTAATATCATAATGTATTTCAAATATAAATTTCCAATAAACAATATTCGTATCCTACGTTGCTTGACTTACCTTTCACAGTTTGAGCGACGATTAATAATTTGTTTTTTGTTCATCAAATTAAAATTTTACTGCACTGCGTATCTCGGTATAAATTACATTTACGAAATCGTATTTCGTTTTCGTTATTTACTCGTGCTCACCAGACATAACATTTCATTATAAGTGTTATACAACTATAAAATATTCACCACAACAAATAATAATTGTTGCATTCTAATGCAATAGTATCTATTTTATTTGTTGTATTATTTATTAGTTATTAGTTGTACACCCGTGTACATATATTGTACCTAATTATAGGTATAACTCATTACAATACCTAATTTAATGTGTATTATAAGTATTTTGTAGGATAACATTCATAAAAGAGGGTTCCAAACTTCAATATTGCTTAAAATGTATATACATATGATTCGAAATTTGATTATTAGTATAAATTATTTATTTGGCGATAATGAAATTTAAAGTAGGCAGAAATAAATAGTTTTCCCGGTAATATTATTAATAATAAAATATTAAATAATATTATTATATTATAAAATGTCTATAGTACTCGTAAAATGCAGTTTTATTTAAATAATATGATACAATTTTCTTTTACACGCCAATTATTATTATTTTTTTATATTGTTTTAGTATAATTTAAAGATCTTTAAATTTAATTAACGTTTTTTATTTATTTAACGTTAATTATAAAATATAGTTCATTATTAAGAGGACGTAATATCTACCTGACCTACCTGACCGAGTTGTCTTTGACACACACGCATGTAATAAAATCGGGTTTTGTAATTCCAATTTCGTGAACAATTGGTTGATTTTAGGATATGATGACCTATTATCATAATTAATAAAGTGAATAGGTTTAATCTATGGCATTTAGGAATCATTTTTTCGATAAATATAATTTTAAGTTTTTTACAAAATATATATGAATAACGTGATAATTAAATTATAAATATTTTGCTTAAAATTTAATTTATTGAATATATAATTCCTACATGTCATATATTATGTTCTTTTTATTAATTATGATAATAGGTGATCATATCCTAAAATTAACTAATTGTTCACGAAGTTGGAAATACAAAACCCGATTATACTATATTGCGTAGGTACTTATGTGTGTGCCAGACAAAGATAACAGGTACAACGTCTCTGAGGACGCCACACACGCATTTTCCGTCTCCGTCTATCTAATTGGCAATATAACAAAATTATATAACGCAAAATTGAAATTATGGTGTTTTGGTTAACTTTAGAGCTTAAATACCTATTATAAAATTTAACGAGAAAAATAATTTCGAGTGAATCTCGTTAGGAATTTTGTAAAATATTGTCTGAAAAAAAAGTTACAACATTTTTAGTTTTTAATATTTTTAAGTAGCTTTAACTTTTTTACCAGATGATATTTTACAAAAATTCCAACGAGGTTCACTCAGAATTATTCTTGTCTTTAAATTTTGTAATAAGTGTTTATACTGTAAATTTAACCTAAACGCCAAAATTTAAATTCTGCGTAATGTGATTTTACTAGGTATATTATCCGTTAGATAGACAGAGACAACAAATGCGGGTATAGCGTCCTCTTAAATAAATTAACTATATTTTATAATTAATGTAAAAATTACGAATATGGCGATTAACATACATATTATTAATATAGCAGGTAGTTATTATCTTTATTGATTTTATTTTCTATGCAGCTATGCAGGTACATGATTTTTCAATTAGGTGTTTGTTTAATATGTTATATTGAATTTATTTTTATTTTTTTATTGAAGGAGTGATATGAATAAGTATCGCATAGACTTGGGACTTTTTATTCCACACATCGAAGCCACCGGGAATTATGATGTCAACGGTAACGTGCTGTTATTACCCGTGAGGAGTAGAGGAGAATTTTGGGTGTCTTTCGGTCAGATTACATTTAATTATTAAGATATAACATTAAATATCAGTATTTATTTTAAAAATGATGAAACGTCATGCTTACGTGATTGTTTTTGTTTGTAGAAAACGTAACTGCTCTGGCAAAATTATATGGCGTCGAGGTGAAGAAAGAAGGCGTGAAGTACATGAAAACAGATAGGTTGGGCATCGGTTTCAAATTGGAGAAGTCGGATTTCAAAATCAAAGATTCCATCAACAGGCAAAACGTCATAGGTTCGAAAATAAAAAAAATAACTCGAGAACAACATAATGTTGTTATATAAATCCGAAACTATTATAAATGTTTTAAAACATTTAAAAGACGTTTTATTATTATATTGTATTTTTATAGGCGAAGCAATGAATGTATTTCTGAACGAGAATTCTGCCGAGATCATCGAAGAAATGAAACCGGCCGCCTCACAAGCCATCGGCAAGCATTTCAAAAATTTCTTGAACAACGCTTTCTTACAAATCCCACTGAAAGTGTGGCTGAAAGATTTAGATTAATATATTATAACGATATGACCAAATCACCTTTCCAATCTATACTGTTTGTTATGTATAATTTCCTTCGCCTTTCGAAATATTTTATAGTAAGTAGTTTTAATTTTTAAGCATTATATTATTATAATATTATATTGGCGCGTATAGATTTCATCCTCGAAGGAATACGATTTACACGTATAAGACTTGTACGTTTCGTATGAGTATCTCTATTTATTTAAGTTACCGCACTTTAAACAAACATTAACATAATATTATATTATAGACTTTCTGTCGTGTAGTAGTCTCCTGCCATTTTGTACATAAATATACCTACATATATTATTGATAATACCTCCTACCTACCTATATAATATTTCATCGTATAACTTTTCGTATGTACTTTAAACAAAAAATAAAATAAAATACATAATCGTGTAATACTATATACCTATAATATTATATTATATACTGTTACCGCGATTTATGCATTACCTATAAATAATTATTATAATAATACTTGTATTTATATAATAGTCACCTATTTGAATATTATTTTTTAATTTTTAATTAGTTATATATGTAATATTTTATTTTCTATGCGAAGATTTTTTTTAAAAAATATATATTTTTTTATGACGATTTCAACGCGCTGCCGGGTGACAGTGCAATACCGCAGTACCTATACGTATTATTTATACGAATCGTACATAAACTATTTTCAAATCATTTGAATGTGCTCAAGTATAACGAACATAGTTCATTTTACCGTTTAAGGACTAAATGTTTCCTTATACTATACGAGAACATTAACAAGAGCATTAATCGTTATAATGTATACCGACATAGATATATAAGATTTTTTTAAAAACTGAAACAAACACTTTATAAATTAAAACTATATATAATATAATATTAACACACAGTATACTATAATAATAATAATAATAATAATAATAATAATACTAATGATAATTTTATTGTTATATTGTTTTTGTTATATTTAATTACGTGTATTATATATTGTAGAAGAATGAAAAAAAAAAGTTTCATTTATTGTTATTAATATAGTTATTTTTATATTATAGCAGCTGATATTCTAATAAAAATATCGATATAAATTATTAATATATATTTGGTACCTACCTATCTACTACAATATATTTTTAATGAATTTCTGCAAGAGTGACCTACTTACCTATATATTATATGTATACAATATGTACGATTTAAATTTAAACATTAATAATATAATATATATATATATAATGAACTATTACATTATTATAATATATTCAAGGCCATCCCCGGGGGGAGTGGGGGGTGCTTTTTTTTGTTTATTCACTCACGTTTATGAAGAATTTTGAAATTTTAAATCCATATTAGGATTGTAGTCGGCATAATGGGAATAAAGTTGATAACCCTTTTTTTTTTTTACTTATTTTATGTTTTGAAGAGAAGTATTATATACATTTTCACCCTCCCCCCCAAAATAAAAAAAATCTTTCTATGTATAATATAAATAAATATATATATTATGTAATTAACTAAATAATGTACTTTTTCATATTATATACTATTACAATATATAGACGAAGTATTTTCACGATTAAAATCATAAATATATATTTTTTACAATAAATTATATATCACCGGGTACCTAGCTAGCGCGTTGTTCGAGACGATGTGAATTATTATGATAAACGGATGTTAAACATATTGTATTTATTCCTCTGTGTAATTAATGAAAATAGCGAAAATATATATAATATATAAACATACAATATACATGTACGAGCTGCTGACCTTGGTCTGCGATCATAATATTCGTCTTGATTATTGTGTAATTTTTAGAAAAAAAGAATAATGGGAAAGAAGAACAAGGTCGGACACTGCACAATACCTAATCTCGGTCGGGTCATTTACGTGTTGAAAATATAGTATTTTATAGTGAGTAATTAAAATTACCCAATTAGTAATGAAAAAAGAAAAAAAAACGGTCGTCGTTATAATCGCGGATTATTATCACGATTCAAATGCTCACGTACCGAAATATCATTTTTAGGCGAGTTAATTTTTTTTAATCTTACTATTTTTACTACGCATAATAGGTACCTATATCAAATGCATTTTTTTTTTAAAAGTCCGACTTCTTTGCCATCATTATTTAATACTAAGCAAAAAAGTCGGCATTTATCATTATGCCGTTATTTAATACTTAACGAAATTCTACGTGCATACGTATCCACTATATATAACTTGTGGGTAAACCGACGGAAAAATATCTATAACTCGGATGTTTTAAAATTGTTCAGGAGAGTATTTTTTAATATCTAATTAATATCTATAACTTAATACTTACAATATGCATATGAAGGTATATATATATATATATATATATATATATATACTTTGATTCTCTGTTACTGATTTGGTATAACAATGCAAATAGGTTCATTTTAATATTTAAAAATATAAAGCTCACAGAAAATGAAGAACTAGGTAATATCCCCTGTAATATCTGAATATCAGAGGCAGCTCGTGGGCTTTGAAAGTGGGAGGGTGATTAAAAACTATTCGTTTTTGAAAAAGCATAGAATACAATAATAATTATGTACCAATTTAAAAGGTATTTATTAAACCAAAATATAAAAAATCAATGTATAAATACGTTTTACAAAAACCTAAAATTATAAAATAATAAAACGATTCTGAGCGAAGCTAGAAATATTATTATTTCCGATTTATCGTTATTTCCTATAGCTTTCCTTCACACTTGCAAACTACTAAAGAAATCGAAAATTGGCGTTTTTAAATTACCAACTAGAACGAATATTTACTACCAGAAAGTTTTTTACCCAAAAAACAACTACTCGATTCTCTCTATTCGAATAGTTGTATAACTGCGTACAAAAATTGTAATTTGTAGAACCTAATATACATTCCTCACTATTCTTAGAGTCTAAAAGTTCAAAATACAATAAAAAGTTAAAAGTGGATTAAATATTTCAGGTACATGAAAGGTACAAATGAGTGTATAATGTACATATTGGTAAACTATAAAGAAAATTGGTAATAGAATACATAAAATCTTATTAGTATTATATTGTACAAGTTATAACTTAGATGTGTTGTATATATATATAATATCTTTAATTATAATATGTTAGACGTTTATACATATTTTTAAAATTGAATGCTATAATGTTATTATTGCATATGCTGATTTACGTAGATATATAGTTAAAAAAAAATTTGTTGATGCTCACTGATCCTCTCGTTCAATGGTTCAGGGTTAGAATAGGTACTCAATCTTATATTAATTAGGTATATTATTATAACAGTAAAATTAAATTTATTTTGGAATACATAATTTCTTCCAATCACATAATATATATATATATATATATAGGTAGGCAATAATATGGTAAACCTTGAATTGATTTGGTAGGTCTTCAGTCATAATTAACATAACGGACGTTAAAAGATGAAACCAAAAAAAAATGTCGATTTAACCAGCGGGTTTTATGATATGCTTTGAGAGCCGGTTTTGATTTCAAGTATTTATCGGTTATATGCTTTTAAATATCGGTTTTTGGTTTTCACGATGTCGTTGTTGATTTCGGGTTTTAACCAGCATTTAAAATCGATATCGAAAACTCTGTGGGAGGAATTACATACATATTTCAGGGTACACACTGAATACGTTTGTACTTGAAATTGCATATTTCGATTTAGTATTGCACGTATTATTATATTGTATAGAACTTCATTATATTAAGGTACCGAAGCGCCGTAAGAGATATGGAACATTACAGTAAATTCGAATGGCGATGAATTCATTAATCCGTGTATTATCCGTGTGATTATCAATGAATTTTTTTTGCAGCTAGATTAGAGAATGAAAAAATTCAATTGTAGGGTTTTAAAATTGTCCAGGAGAGAGTTTCTAAAATTAAAATTGCAATATTTTGTGTGATATTTGTAAAGAACAATTTATTGATTTTTAACGAACTCACAAATCTCGAATTTATATAGCTTGAAATGTTAACGTAATTAAATGGTATAAATAACAGTAGATTTTGGAGAATTTTTTCAACCCTTTCGGTCTAACCTAGCGTTTTGTTTAAACTATTATAATTAATATATACCCACTGGCCACTACAATATTATTATATATATTATTATTACATATATATATTTGTAAAATTTTATTTCTCGTATACATATTAGTAATAATTAGAGCATGCATTTGTATACATACGCATATTTTATATTCTAGTTGATTGTATATTGTATGAGTAAGCAAAAATGAATACGTTTCATATTAAAATGCTTTGATTAAAAATACGATTTCTTTAGAGTATTACGTTTACGAGTTTTAGTGCATATTTTATGATTTTAACGTCATATTTTTTTTTGTCATATTTCGCAGGTTTTAACGAAATACGTACTTTGGAAAATAAATTATTTTTACTTTCATATAATCAGATTTTTATTGTTTAATTTTTATATAGGTCAACATTTCAGAAATCTGTAGTCACTTACATATACATATATTGTGTATGAACTATTATAAGTATACAATTTTTATACTAAATAGCAAACTTTTATTCTATTTAACTATTATATTTTGATTACTGCATAGGTTTAATTTTATTTTATTTTTAGTAGACTAGGTATTTTTTTAACATTTTAATGCATACATATATATTTAGCATATTTCGACATGTTTTAGTGCGTATAGATTGTAAGATATATATCTGTGTAAACTATGAGTATTTGTGGATTATTTGGCGAGTTGAGAAACTCAGGGAGGGGGGTGTGGAGACTGCAATGGACCCTCCCTAAAAAAATATGCATATATATATATATGTAGGCATATGATAAAACAAAACCACAATTTTATTTATAAAACGAGATATCTATTTATATTTATTTTTTTAGTATTCAAGGCATATGATTTTTAAGAGGTTGTTTATGTGCAATTTTTATGAAATCTTATGAAAAATAAAAATCTTATGATTAAGACCGTGGGTAGAGGTATGGATGAATATCGAGGGTGATGGACAATAGCCGTGTCCATGTGGTAGACATCGTGGATGACCGATAAGGGCGGTTGACAAAGCAGGTGGGTTGAGGCATGGCGTACATCGAGGACGATGGACAGCGGGTGCGGTCGTGCGGTAGACATCGTGGGCGATGGGCGTACAGTCGAACGTATGGTAGGATGGGGGTGTTGATGTACGACGTCGACCAAGTCAATGTGATGGAATATATTTTTTACCGTGTTATATATATCTTACGGTATTTTACGATATCTTACGGCTGACGGTATTTTCGGTATACCGGTATTTCGGTATTTAGACATTTTTGTGTCAAACGGTATACCGTAAAAAACCGTCCTGCACGGTATACTGAAAAGCCGTTCTTTACGATATGCCAAAAAATTTTTTGGTATACCGAATAAAAAACGTGTACCTTCCTATTTATCGTAATCTAAAATCGGGTTTTCACTATCGGACCATTACGATCCATTGCGATCGTATATGTTGTTTACATATATATATTGCTTTAATGATAATAAACAAAATAATTTAAGATAGGGGATGGGGTTTAGATGGGTTAAGTTAAAGGGGGGGGTATAGATTATATTAGGTCAAAGAGAGTATGTCGAACGGTAGGTATGTGTTAGGTTACAGCGGCGACGGCGTATCTATGCGTGTAACGTTGGAACAACCGTGCTTGCTCCTTCATTACACAGGAAGGCCTATGATTTAGAACCCTCTTTTTTATACTATTAATATATGTTTTGTATTATAGTTTATTATATGTTAAAGTGTATACGTGATGGAATTTTTTTCCAATAGGATACGATTTTCGAAAATATTATGCATTTCAGTACAGTAAAGTGTACATAGATGGTTCTGGTAGAAAATGTATTTTAGTTGATACTTTGAGTAGTATATATATTTTAGTAGTTTTTAAATACAGATGAAGGATGTGCGTTGCAGGCATAGACATATAAAATAATTAGATACCTAGTCGACTCGACATTATTACTGAAGCAAGGTCGCCATTTGGAACACTGGCAATGTTTACACCTTACTGCTTATCACCACGCTATATTCATATCATAAAATATATAGTGCAAGTTGTGTTTTACGTCCTGTACTATATGGGCAAAAAGACTCCGACGGGAGAGGGTATTGGAAGTAGGTACTCTGGGCGAAAACAAAACACCGTTTTGTTTTACTGCGCGAAGCCCGATCAACCTTTTTTACAACTCGAAAATGCAAATACAAAAAATTATAAAAATGAAACACTAGGCGTGAGTACGGGAAGAAAAAGTTTAACGGGAATCTGTGCCGTACCAGACCGATGTAACGTTGCGGAACGTGTTGTTCGTTCGGTGGGCTGTAGGCGAAGAGAACGAGAGCGACCGGTCGTGTCATCCCGTTTGGAGGTACGAATCGTACGGAGGGAATGAGATTGTGGAAGAGCAAGGAATATAAATATAAATCACAATAAATAAATAATAATAATTATACGATGCGAAAAATGATAACTTTGGTGGTGTCAAGCCGTATCACCACATTACTCCCCCCCCCCCTGAGGAAGAAAAGCGCACTCGCTCTTTGCTGATCTGCTTGGCGTGGGCGGCATAGCGGTGGCGGTAAACTGTAGCACACGTATTTGATACTACGAACGCACACCGCCGCGTTAAAATCTGCGGAGGATCTCGCGGTAAAATAACGCCGTGAAATAATGACCGATTTTACCGCCGCGGTGGCCGTACATGCCGTACATGATATACCATATACGTACATTTACTACAGTTTTTTTTAATAATTAGTATATAACATAATATTCGAGTATACGAATATACAGTACATCATATTAATACATTCTTCCATTTTTATATATAATTATATACATGTTATATTTTGTAATAAATTTTAATAATTTTAACCTACCTAATATTATTTATTGTTATTTATTACCATGGATTATTTATATACCCGTTTATTATTTAAATTAATATAATATTTAATTTAATTTAATTCGTATTATTACTTATTTGAGTCGATTGTGCATAAAATACATATCATTGATAACTGTTATAAAATAGGTACTTATTCTGTGAAAAAATAAATGTTTATTTTTACTATTTTCAATCATTTACAATTTAACGGTTATTATAGTTAGTCGTCGTGCTTCTACACTAATAGCTGCCGGTATTCTTGAACTTTTTTCCTTTTTTTCCTTTCAAATATTTTTCCAATCACGATGTCTCTTCCAAAAAAATACAATATTGAAAAATGTATATTATTGGTTAAAGATCATTCAATGTTAAATATTGTATTCCTTACCACCACCTCGGCAGTGTGTGCGGACCTTAAGTCGGTCGATTGAAATCCATGCCACGGTCCGGTCGCGTTGTACCTTGAATGTCTTCTCTAGGCGTTCGAGAACAGAGTGCGGTCCTTCGTATCGTGGTTGAAGGGGTGGCTTGACTGCGTCAATTCGGACAAAAACGTGGCTGACCTGGCCGAGGTTGGTAGGTACGAACGTCGTACGACGGGTGTTGTGGTTCGTATACCAGGCGTATACCGGAGTTGACCCATGGCGTCGCGGTGAACGGCTATGAGCTCGGGTGGTCGTGGTTCCGGTGGAGCGGGGTGAAAATACTCGCCGGAAGTCGTAGCGAGGTACCGCAGACCAACTTCGTTCGGAAACGTCCTCGTATGCTAAATCCCGAATGACGACATCAGGGCTTGGAAAAGATCCGACTCAAATTGTCGGCCTTGTTCGGTGGTGATAGTATCGGGTACGCGCTATCCAGTTAGTCGTGAGCAGCTGAGCGACGGCGTATGCTGACACGTTCTCTGAGGGCCACTCTTCGGGCCAGCCGGTGAATCGGTCGACGGCGGTGAGTACTTGAAACCATTGGACGGCGGTAGTGGACCGACGAGATCGACGTGTATGTGACCGAAATGGAGCTCGGGCGTGGCGAAAAGTGTGATCGTAGTAGACGTGTGTTTTCGTACCTTGACTCGAAGGCACGGCTCGCAGCATCTGGTCCATCGTGTGATCTCTCGATCCATGTCGGACCAGCAGTACCGCGATTTGATCAGACGTAGCGTAGCACGGATCCCGCCGTGGGTTGGACCATGTAGTACTTATCACTAATTTTGCGTTGGTGAATTTTGGGTACTTACATGCGAGCCTTGACCGTCGAAAAATGTACTCTCGGATGAGACACGATAGGTTGTAGAGTTTGCTTAATCGATCGACCCTTGCGGTACGATAGGTAACCCCTGTGTTTTGGCAATCTCGAGACGTGAGAGGGTGTCGGGTACGACGTAGTCTGTGCCTTGAATATGTTCCACACTATGTAAGTACTGAGACAGGAAAGAAATTTGTCGGATTTGCTTGTCGATAATTTTTTCAGTTTTATGGGTGAACATGTAGGTGAGCGGCTTGTGATCGGTATGAAACGTTGTCTGTCACCCCTCGATCAGGTGGATAAAATGGCGTGTATTCAAAAACGCTGCGAGAAGTTCTCTGTTATACGTACTGTATTTGTGTTCGACGGGGGACAATTTTTTTGAAAAGAAACCAAGCGACTGCCACTTGCCGTCGACGTTTTGTTCTAACACGGCGACTACGGTGGTGTTCGACCCGTCGGTATCGAGTCGTAATATGGCGCTCAAACTCGGGTGCGCGGTGTCGGCGAGGGCTTAACGACAAGTCTCAAAATTTGATTGGGTTGTATCTGACCATCGAAGCGGACCGTCCCACTCTTTTATTTCGGATATCAGATCGAAAAGCGGTGATTGTTTTTCGGCGGCGCTCGGGACGAACTGGTGATAAAAGTTCAACGAAAACGAGAAAACGTTGCAACTATTTTTTCGAGTGGCCACTCGTGTATGGCAGTAACTCGTTCGGCGTTCGGTCGGCACGCGTTTTTGTGGATATCGTAGACCAGAAAAGACAAGGTGTCGGTCTCGAAAATACACTTGGCCGGGTTAATGGCGATACCGTATTTTTGAAAACGTTCGAGCACCACGTGGACGTGTTTCTCGTGTTCGGCCTCTACGCGAGAAGCGATCAAGATGTCGTCGATGTACGTGAAAACAAAATCCAGTTTGCGTAATAAATCGTTGATTAGCCGTTGAAATGTTTGCGCGACGTTACGCAAACCAAAACACATTACAGGAAACTCGGAAAGTCCGAACGGCGCCGTAACCGCGGTTTCGTGGACGTCTTTGTGCGCGATCGAGATTTGATGATGAGCGCGGAAGAGGTCCAGTTTCGGGAAGACGGTGTTGCCGGTAAGGCTTGCGGTGAAATCGTGAATATGCGGCAGTGGGTATCGATCGGCACTCGTGACGGCGTTGAGTCGTCGATAGTCTCCGTATGGTCGGAATGAACTCTTTTTTGGCGACTAGGAGGGGTGGGCTGGCCCATGAGCTCGACAATGGTCGGCAAATATTTTTCTGTCGCATAAACTCGAATTCTTTACAGGCAATTTGAAGACGGTCGGGTGGTAGTCGTCTCGGTCGTGCGAACAGCGGTGGTCCAGTAGTGTACAGCTGATGCACTACATCGTGGAGACATTTCGGTACTAGAGACTAGCGAGTGACTTCGGGATAGTCGAGCAAGAGCGACGTCCATTTCGATGAACGTGTGACGGTAAAAATCGCGGCGGAAAACTAATTTAACGGAATTTTTTTCGGCGAGGTCGACGAGGCGATTGTGGCGGATATCGGTGCGAAGCCCGTAGTAGTGAAGGAATCAGCTCCGTTGATAGGTCTTGCTACATCTGCTATTTCGAAAGTTCATGGAAAAAGGCGATTGAAAACCAGGTCGAGTTGTAGTTGTGTGGGTCCGTACGTCTTGATTTGCGTGCCGTTAGCGGCGACAAGCTTGACGCCAGAATTCGTTTTGAAAAAATATGAGTTTGATAAAAAAGGGTTGCTTATGGTAGAGAGAAATACCGAGATTGTCGATCGGTGCGGGCGTCGAGGGGTTTAGTGGAAACCATCGTTGCCACTAGTTTTTTTTGTGCGTGCACGGTTCACGGCACATCTACGCGTCGGTGCCGTACCGAGTGTGATAGTAACATAACCTGTCCGGTGGGTCCAACGCGACAGCGAGCGCGTGGTCTTCGGATGGGCGCGTTTCTTTCTTGGTACGAGCGAGACGATTGGCTGCGGTTTGACCAGTGGCCAGAGCCGAAACTTTCGCGGTGAGTGTGAGCATGGCGGCCTCTAAAGATTGAAACCGCGAGTCATAATTCGTGACCGATGGTGTTGCGGCCTGACGAAACACGGTCTCGCGTGCGGCAAACGTCGTGGCGATCTCGTGGCTGGTGAAAGACTCCCAAATTCGATCAGCACGTTCGCCGAGTCAGTTAGCCCGACGACGATGGATCTGACCGAGGGTGGAAGTTTGGCGTAACAAAACTGCTCAAGGACGGTGTCACTCATATCCGTGGGAATGTGGGATATACCTCTCGCATGTCGAGTAATAGTGGTGAAGGTCTACGGTTGCCCATATCGCCCACTCGAATATGTGCCTCAACCGTATGGCCGGTGGAATGTCGTAAGTGTTTAAAAGCCTGGCTTACATGGTCTTATACGAAGCGTCCGCACCTAAAAGTTCCACCACCATCTTGATGCCGTCCTCATTAAGGGCCACTAGCACGTGGTTAACCTTGGAAAGGTTCGACTGAACGCGGTTATTATAGAAAACCGCGTTGGCCGCGGCGTGGGTGAATCACGAACGTGGTGAATACCGCCAAAACCCAGGTAGACATACGTGGGAGACGGCGGACATCATTGGAAACAAATCCGCGGACGAGAACGTAGAGGTCGTCGTGGTGTTGTAGTTCGTGGCGGCCGTTGTGTTCACGAGCATGTTGGTGATCGGGACTAAGCCGATGGTCGTGCAAGTCGCATCTCTATCTGTCGCCATGACGGCCGCAACATGCGACTGGTCGTTGAATGTAAACGGATAAAAAATGGATGCTGGTCGAAAACCGAAAACATTGTTCGTGTACGGAGTCGAAAACGCACTCGTGGTCAGTGGACGATAGCGAACTCGCGGACGACTAGGTGGAAACACACTCATGAACCGTAGAAACGTGAAACGCTCGAGAGATACCTACCTACTTTACGAAAAAAAACTGAAGTCACCAATATAGTGCAAGTTGTGTTTTATGTCCTGTAACTATATGCGCAAAAAGACTCTGACGGGAGAAGGCATCGGAAGTAGGTACTCTAGGCGAAAACAAAACGCCGTTTTGTTTTACTGCGCGATCAACGTTTATTACAAACCGAAAAAGCAAATACAAAATATAATAAAAATGAAACACTAGGCGTGAGTGTAAAAAGAGGACGAAAAGGTTAACGGGAATCCGTGCTGTACGAGACCGATGTAACGTTACGGAACGTGTTGTTTGTTCGGTGGTCGTCGGTGGAGAGAACGAGAGCGACTGGTCGTGTTGCCGCGTCAACCCGTTTGGAGGTACGAGTCGTACGGAGGGAATGAGATCGTGGAAGAGCAAGGAACATAGATATAAATTACAATAAATAAATAATGTTGTAAATAAATAATAATGTGAAAAATGGTAACTCTGGTGGTGTACAAGCCGTATCACCACAGATATAAATCATTATTTAAATTTCAATGTATTCTTTTGTGGTTCTCTTTTTTATTATATTTATTTTAAGTATTTATAAACATGTTTGCATCTTGATCTGCGCATGGCTGTGTAATAGGCAAATAATAAATACCAAGAACCATTTTTATACTTAATTACTAAGTATACTACACAGTTCCCAATATATATATCATTAATTTCATATTCTATGTATATATGATGGTGATAAAATGTTTTTTATATAAACATGGTAATATATCATATTAATTTTTATGTTTTGACTGTGAATTTCATTATTTTGCCGTTTACGTTTCGCATATTATACGTTCACGATTTACGTTTTTGCCGTCCACTTTTGTCGCGAGTGTTTTGTCTGCATCATTTTTTTTTTTTTATATATTTTACTGTGTTTTGTAATTAATCAGTTAAAAATGGTCGTTTGTGATATCTGTGATAAAGTATTTGTTCGTGAACGACATTTAACTCATCACGTTAAGTCTAGTCGAAGATTTTGAAGTTCTACTAATACATTTTTTAGAAAGCTTAGGCATTAATAACTATGCTTTTCGAAGACATGTTTCTATGAGCTATTGGGTACATATGAAGATGTTTGATAATGTTCCAGTTGAATTACTAGAGAAATACGATATACCACAAAGTCCGATAATATTCCGAGGATGTGAAACAAAACAGGATATGCCACTCGTGACGCGAAAAGTACCCATACGAGTATACTGATAGCTGGAGTAAGTTGGATGAGAAGAGTCTGCCGATGAAATATCATTTTCATAGTATTTTGGGGGAGTTTGACATCACGAATGCGGTTACAGTATGGTGACATTTTGGATGCAGGACTTTGGGAGAATATTTGGACCTCTATCTGAAGGTAGACGTCATGCCGTTGGCTGACGTGTTCGAAAATTTCGGGGACATATGTATGAAAACTTATAATCTAGACCCAGCATAATATTATATGGTGCCTGGGTTCTCTTTTGACTGTATGCTGAAATTTACAGAAATGAAACTGGAGCTCCTGACGGACTATGACATGTTTTTGATGTTCGAGAAAGGTAAAATATTTAATCAAACTTCTTTTTTTTTTTTAAAATGAATATAGCTGATTATTTTGATTTTTTGCAGGTATTCGAGGTGGACTAGTGTAGGCAAGTAAGAGGTATGCCAAGACGAATTATCATACAACACCTGATTTCGATGCGAGTAAGCCAAAATCGTGATTGATTTACCAGGATTATAAGTATTCATACTTTTATTTAGTCATTTATAATATTACTGAATTTATTTGTATTTCTAAGTAATAATTTATATGAATGGACAATGTTATAGTACATGTCGTATGGTGGTTTTGAAAAGATCGAGCCGTCATTGAATGGTTTATTTGATTTGAATGAAAGGTCTCCGATTGGATGTATGTACGAGGTCAACATAACTTTATAACACGCATTACTTCCACGATGCACACAATGATTTACCGTTCTTCCCTGAAAATAGAATACCACTCGGATCGGAAGTTCAGAAGTTGATGGTGACTTATGATAAGAAAGAGCAGTGTATCATACACTATCGTAATCTGCAACAGGCGATTAAACACGGGTTGATTGTTGAAAAAGTAAAAATTCTCATATTTTATTAACTTCATTATTTATTTATTTATTTATTATTATTATAAGTACATAGTGTTAGAGTTCACTCAATCTCCATGGTTGGGAAAATACATCAGCATAACACCGAAACGAGGAAGAGGGCTGCTAATGATTTTGAGAAGGACTTTTATAAACTAATGAGGCTTTAGCAGCTTTTACCGTTGCTTTAAACTTACAACCAGCACCGATTCTACGTTTAATCTTCATTGCGTTAGTCACTCCTCAATCCATAGCCTTATTATGAATTTTTTTTGGTTTTGAGTTACTTGTAGAATTTTTTATAGATATAAATAAAAACCCAATTTCTACAAAATAATTTGTTTTTATTTAACAAATACGTAAAATACGTATTTTGAAAACAATGTTTTCATCTTCAGTGTTAGACAATTACTAACAGTATTAATTAACAGTTGTTAATAACTACTAAGATAAAAGGGTAAGAGGTGAGACAACTGTTACTAGAAATCAGTTTGGGTTTATGCCTGGGAGGTCAACAATAGAGCCAATATTTTGTGTGAGACAGATTGTAAAAAAGTACAGAGAATAGAAAAAGAAATTGTGTATGGTATTTATTGATCTAGAGAAGGCTTATGATAGGGTTCCTAGGGAGATCTTAAAGTGGGCATTAATGAAGAAAGGATTACCAAAGTTGTATGTGAATATAATTGAAGATATGTATGAAGGGGCGAGTACAAGAGTGAGAATTCTGTGTGGAGAAACTGAGGATTTTAGGGTCAGAGTGGGGGTACATCAGGGTTCAGCTTTGAGTCCTTACTTATTTTCCCTGGTAATCGATAAGATAACAAAGGTTATACAGGGGGAGGTACCACGGTGAATGTTATTTGCAGATGATATAGTACTGATAGGAGAAAGTTCTGAGGATGTGAATGGTAGACTTGGAGAGTGGAGGGAAGCTCTGGAAAGTAAAGGACTAAGGATTAGTAAGACTAAAACAGAATATATAGAGTATGATTTTGATGAAAGGGAACACAGAGAGAATAGGGAAAGGCTAGAAATAAAAATTAAGTGGTGATATAGTGGGAGAAGTGGAGAGGTTCTAGTACATAGGGTCCGTTGTACAGAAAGATGGGGGGGGGTTCGAAGAGGATATGAAACATAGGATTAAGTGTGGATGGACGAAGTGGAGAGAAGTGTCAGGTATTCTGTGTGATAAAAGAATCCCTATTAGGTTAAAAGGTAAATTTTATAAGACAGTGGTGAGACCTGCAATGGTGTGTGGAACGGAATTTTGGGCAGTAGATAGAAAAAAAGAACAGGGAATGAGTGTCACTGAGATGAGAATGTTAAGGTGGATGAGTGGAGTTACTAGAGAGGATGAAATAAGGAATGAGTTTATCAGAGGTAGTATAGGGGTAGCTTCGATAGTAGACAAAATGAGAGAGAATGGATTAAGATGCCTCGGGCATGTAATAAGAAGGGATAAGACTGAGGCAGTAAGATTAGGAAGGGAAATGCATGTTGATGGTATGATGGGGTGAGGAAGACCGAAAGAGTGATGGGGGGATTAGATGGCAAGTGATATGTGGAAGGTGTGAGTAAGTGAAGAAGATGCGGGAGATAGAGCTAAGTGGAAGTGTAGGACCAGGGTGGCCGACCCCAAATAGTTGGGAGAGATGGCAAAAGTGAGGAAGTAGAAGACAAATAAAAATGATGTAGTAATACAAGTCGACTACCTAAATTTTCAATAATTTTTACATCGCTCATATTTCGTAATCTTATGCTGATAAGTTTAGTTTTTCAATAGAATAACATATTTTTTTTAACGATTGAAACTTTTTTGGTTATAACCATTATTGTACTCTTTATCATCTGAATCATAGTCTGAATCCAAATATGTAAATTCTTAATTTATTATAATAATTAGTGAAATCTACTTGAATACAGAACCATGAATTTAGTTAATTGATTTACTCTTTTCCTTGATATTGTCTTAATGCCTAATTACTTTATATTAAATATATTATTTGGTATCAATTAATTTATTAGAATATTATATAATATATCTGTATGTATTAATAGTTATAGATAAAATATATTAACATAATAAACATAATTTTTTTTATATTTTTCAATTTAAATAAAATAAAAAAAGTTAATTCTTCCTTTTATTGTAATGTATTTTATGTTATATTATATCTTATTGTTATTAAATATTGTTCAATTGGACTTGGTCCGTTATGCTAATAAAAGTAAATGAAATAAAAATAAAATTAATTATGTTATTCATATATAGGTATGTTTGACGAATATTTAAGAATCGCCCGACAAACAATATTTCCCCAAACATTTGATACTATTTATATAAACATAGTTTTAGCTATGAGTGCAAATAACACAAAATATACAGAGAGTGACAAAGAGTGATCTAGAAAAAAAGTGTACAAAAGTATGTAAATTTGTTAAGATTAATATTCAAAATAGTAATAAAATAATTGTAGTTAATTAATGTTTAATATAATCTTGTGTCCAACATAATAGCTTTATTAATACTAAGGCTATAGTTATTAGATTATGTCTGTAATATCTAAGTATTGTTCTAATTGAATATTTTACTGAATATTAAATGTATGTTGTTTTGAAATAATATCATAATAAAATTTACATGAAACAATATTAAGACTGGAATTTTGACGTAGTCATTTTTCTTATGGTATTTTTAAATGTAATCCTGTTAGTGGATATTGTATTTTAGTATTGTTTTAATGTTATTTATATTTGAAATTTTGAATGTATTTAAGGAAATGTCCATTATTTATATATCTAAATATAATTCTATAAAATAATTCTGATTTTTAAACTTCAGACTAAAAACTCAGAAGTCCTACTTAACATATCATACTCTTTTTTATTATGAATATTTATAATGCAATTTTTTAATTTTTAATTTTTTTTAAATGATTAGAACAAAATATTGTCAGTTTTTAATGATTACAGCAAGAAAGCAAATAAATGCTAAACGTTAAATTTTGATTCTGGAATATATGAGTCTATTATTCTTTATTTTATGGCTATAAAACAGGAATAGAAATGAGTATACCACCAGGTATTGGTTTTGTTTTTTATTTACCATAATAATGGATGAATTAATAATATACAGATCTGGAAGTGTGGAGAGAATGATAAAGAATTTGTAGGGCTATAACATAGTAAATAGAGTATGATTTTAGTAAATGAGAGCACAAAATGAATAGGGAATGACTAAAAATAAAGTTGTGTGGCCATGTAGTGGGAGGGTTAAACTATAATATGGTGCTGTTGAAAGAGGATTTTGAAGAGGATATAAAACACAAGATTCGTTGTGGATATATGAAGTGGAGAGAAGCGTCAAGTGTTTTGTGGGATTTTAAAATTTCTATTAGGTTGATAGATGAATTTTATAAGTCAGTAATGAAATCTGCAATGATGTATGGAACAGAATGTTGGACAGTAGATAGCAATATAGAACAGAGAATAGAGATGAGAATGTAAAAGTGGATCAGTGGAGTAACTAGAGAAGATATAATAAGAAATGAGTATATAGAATGTAATTGAACTATTTAACAAATGCAATAACTTTTTTTCTATTAAATATTTTTAATTTTAATTTTTTTAAATTATTATTACAGCCTAGTGCTATAACTTAAATATTTTAAAATTATATTATAATATTTAGTATTTTGAAATGAAAAATGTATAATTTTATTTTAAATTTAAAACAAAATCAAGATAGCCATTCTGTAGATCTAATTTTTTTAAAACTTGTCAAAAGTCTGATAAAAAAAAAATAAAAATAAAAAAAAGTAGCCTTTTTGTAAATTTCTGGCTTTCAATTTGTCGTATGATAAAAATTTAAGAATAAAATTGTAGAGGAATAAAATCTTTAAAACAATGTTTTTTTTTTATATGCAAACAACCGTTTGAAATTGTTTTACAAATTTTTATATATCAATCTATAAAAAATACACAATAATAAGAGTGCATTATTGTCCCTGTTATAGTGTGGGAGGGATAACAATTTATTTTTAAAAAGGCTATGTAATGAGCGAAAAATTATCGAGGGATATATCATAAAAAAAATTTGTCCCCATTCCCCTATTATAAATTGGTGGAAGGGTTATTCCCTCCAAAATTTTTGTAAGTTCACATACTATATATAGGCCATCTCCATCAATACTATTTTTTATTTGATCGGATTACTCTATAAATTCTATTTCTATCCCATAGAAAAAACTAAATTTTTGAAATAATATCATTACACGGTGAACTTATTAGAAGTATGAATTTCAAGTGCGTAATTGACTTGGGACGATGGGAGTATTCGTCTCCATCCTTATATAATGAAACTAAATAAAAGTATTATTCAATATTATTATGCAGATTATACGTTTTTTACTTAAATGCTTTAAATATTCCTTTTGTTTCACGTAGAAATATAGCTTAGTGGTCTAAGGCGTTGGTTTTCAGATTCATAGTAATAATAATAGTAATGTAAATTTATTAAGTGTAAGGTAGGTAAATATGTTAGCTAAAATAAAATGAATAATAAAATTGTTAGTTATTTATATACATATATATATATATATTATGTATGTATGTATGTATGTATGTATGTATGTATGTATGACGTATGTGTGTATTGGTTTATTTAATATCCAAGATGATATAAATCAATACTGTAAAAGTATACCAATAGAATGTCAAAACTGTGGATGGTGCCATGTTTGTTACCTTTATTTGTTCTTCGTAGGTAGGTAGGTAGGTAGGCAGGTATCTGTTTCAATAAATAAGTGTTCATGTAGTCTTCTTTTCTTGACAGTAGCACATCCACAGATTTTAATTTCTATTGGTATATCTTTACAGTATTGATTTATATCATCTGGGATATTAAAAAAAACACGTGTTAGTTTTGCAATAATAGTAGAACTCTATTCATTCAGCCCAGAAATCTTATTTGAACATATTTTTAATTGGGTTTCATTTCGTTATCATACTTATCATGTAAAAAACGTTACACTCTGAATTTATAAGGACAATATCTATAATACACGGATCTTCGTTGAATATAATTTTTAAAATTTCTAGGCGTTTTTTATAAACATAAATATATTATGTTCTTTGTATCGAATATTGAAACTTCTAATAAAAATGATATTAAAATGGAACCATTTATAATTTACACTTAAACATTTTAATTGTATATAAATGGTTCCAAAACATTGAAAATTTTACAGAATATGTATTTAATTCTCTAAATTAAAAAAAATGCATTTTATAAAAACAAAAAATGAAAACACGTTTAAAAATATTAATTTGGTTTTAAATACAATTTTTGATATTTTTAATCAAACTTTTTTTTGGGGGCTTAATTGATATATTAAAAAAAAATCTAGATATAAACTAGATTAGTTCATTTAAAGTATGATACATAAGATATTTTATGTCGTAGTCAACAATAAAAAGAAAATATTAAAATGTATATTAATATAGGTACCATATCATAGAATAATAATTTAAATATTTAATAATGTATATATGAATTTAATGATTTTAATGGTCTAATACTTACTTCACTTGTCATTGTAAATATTGTAGATAAATTATTATAATAATTCACCAAAACAAAATATGAATCAAAATGACAGGGAGTACAATTATTTTAAAGAAAGACTGATTTAGATATATATTATATATTATACTTTGTTCGATGACATACGAATGTATAATGATTATTGTTTATGCAATAAATATTTAAATGTATATTGTAGTTTATGGTGGGAATTTAAACTTATTTATAGACAATTTCCATTCTGGAAAAATTCTTTCCGGATTTTCGTTTCAAAATTTAAACACTCATAATATTTATATTACGTATTATGTACCTAATACTTATATAAATAGCAGGGTGACAATAAAATGGATAATGTAGGTCAAAGGGTAATACAAAATTTGTATTACAATTATGATTTTGTATCGTTCAAAACAAATACGGTACAGTAGTTTTCATTTTTAGTACCTATCCAAATATTAATAATTGGTACGGCTCGCCCGGTCGAAACCTATATATCGCACCCCGGCGACTATAATGACCCAAGTCAAAACCGGTATTTTGTCAGGAGAGAGATTTTAAAATTTGCTTGTAACTTATAATGTAAATAAAAAACTAACCAATCGTTCAATAGTTTCCGAAATTATACCAACGGTTTTTATTTTTTTTTTACATTTTATTAATTTAACTACAAATTCAAAAACATAATTATTTAAAAAAAAAATTTGAGTTGTGTCAGTTTATATAAATAAAAATACGACTTAAGTCAAACAATTTTGAGTTGTGTCAGTTTATGTAATTTGTAATTTTTTTAAAATATTACATTATAATATAGCCATATAGGTACTATTACAGTGAGTTATAAAATTCGTGGTATAGAGGTGGTATCAGATTTTGCCTAC
>JAIPRL010002017.1:0-63948 GCA_025469235.1 Pemphigus obesinymphae | reverse complement strand
GACCTACATTTATTGACGTTGAAAGATAGCCCAATATTTGCACCCCACTTAACTAGACTGTCTAAGTCATCTTGTAAATGTAAGCAATCCTCAAGAGTATCGATTTTTAGAAAAAGCTTAATGTCGTCCGCAAAACATAGAAGTTTACAGTAACGAGGGACCTTTGAGACGCTGTATATAAATAGCGCAAATAGGACGGGAGATAAATGCCCACCTTGAGGGACACCAGACGTGGCGGTGAAGATATTCGATTTAAAGCCGAATAGTTTAACCCATTGAGGCCTGTTAAGAAGATAGGAACGCACCCAGTTTAGCAGGGGGTAACCAAACCCCAGTGCCTCGAGTATAGAAACAAGTACATCGTGGTTAACTGAGTCAAACGCTTTAGTGAAATCAGTATAGATAACGTCTACTTGGGATCCACATTTAAAGGCATCGTAGATGTACTTGCAGAAAGTGACATTACAAGTTACGGTTGATCGGCCAGGACGGAAGCCATGCTGCTCATCAGGCAAAATTTGATTAACGAAGGGCATAATGCTATCTAGAACCAGTGATTCAAAAGTTTTAGAAAGGTGAGGAAGAATAGATATTGGTCGGTAGTTCATAACATCGGAAATATTACCAGACTTAAAAACTGGAGTTATATGACTGATTTTCCAAATGTCAGGAAAGATACCTTCATGAAGCGATCGCCGGAAAAGTAACCATAAAGGAGTAGCGATAACATGTCTAAGTTGATAAAGAAAATCACCTTGAAAACCATCAGGGCCAACAGAAGTAACACCACACAAGGTAGACAACCTCAGAAGTACATCATTGGAGGAGAACAACGCGTTGTTAGGTAAATCAAAGAAGGGCAAGTTAAGGACCTGTATATTGGAAGCATTATATGAAGAGGAATAGACAGAGCTAAAATGAAAGGCAAACATATCAACGGCCTCTTGCTCATTGGTACTAATGAGGTCATTTAGAGTGACAGTTTTGGGAACAGTAGTAGCAGAACGATTTTTGCGAACAAAGTTCCAGAATTTCTTAGGGCTATTAACTAGAGAGGATTCAGTACTTTCAAGAAAGATACGGTAGCATATCCTGGATTCGCGTTTACACTTAGCACGAAGATGAGAGAAAAGTTGGTAATCAAAGGGGTCACGTGTAGACTTATAAATGGCGTGTGCTTTAATTTTTTGACGATTAAGGTTTTTTAGTTCATGAGAGGCCCAAACCGGGAAGGAAGACTTAGAGAAAGAAACAAGAGGGACCAAATTAAGTATTGAAGTATGCAAGGCATCAATGAATAAGTTTACAGCACAGTTAATATCACAAGTGGAAAAGGTAGAGATCCAATCAAAGGCAGAGATAAATTTAGTGATACTAGGATAATCGGCTTTACAGAAATTAAAGAATGAATGAGAAATATTAAAGGGAGGAAAACTGCAAGTGTTTGGGCAAAGTATAAGGAGTGGAGGATGATAGAGGTCAGGGGGAACGATAGGATCATAGGATGCAACAACAGATATAAGGTTAGAGTTGCAGAATACGAGATCGAGAAGAGAGTCATGGCTGTTCAAGATGAAATTCTTTTGAAAGAAACCAAAATAAGCAAAAGATTCAGGTACACAAGGCACACGCAAGTTAGAGTTAGACGAGTATGAAAGTCCATTGTTATCGTTGCACCAAGAAATATCAGGCAAATTGTAATCACCAGTAAAAATATAAGTGTGATTAGGATATTGCTGTAGGATTAACTCAATATTCGATATAAACCGCTCATAGCAAATAAGGGGACAGTTTGGAGGGAAGTAAACGCCACTAATAAGGAATTTATAAGTGTTTAAGGAAAACTGGACAAAGATATGTTCAACATCTACATTAGGAGCGGAGAAGGATGAAGAGGGAATACCTTTTTTGATACCAATCAAGACACCTCCACCCCTATTACAGCTACTAGTGTTTGAACATCTATCAAATCTGAAAATGTTATAATTAGATAATCCGAGCTCGCTGCTAGAAATATTTTCATGCAACCAGGTCTCAGTTAAAACAATGAAAGTATAATCTAAATAGCATGTATTACAGTTCAAAGCAAAAAGTTTGGTTCTTAAGCCACGACAGTTTTGGTAGAAGCCTGTGATTGGTTTACCACCCGCGGTCGAAGGTGATAATTTTTTGGCGGATGAAGATGATGAGTGTTGACGTTTTTTGACTGAGAAGAGACTACATTAGGAATACCATTGACAAACCGGATGCACAGGTCCTTTTCACCCTTACCACTCCTATTGTCAAGTTCTTGGTGACAGGACTTGAGTTGCTTACGCTGTAGTTGAGTCTTATCTCGAGCAATTCGAAAACCAAGAGGAAGAGAATAACCAGAACGTTTGTGCTCTGCAAAGGCTGTATGCAGTTTAAAAGCAGCTTCCTTACTATCGCAAAAAATTTTGAGAGGGCGAATATCATTCTGACCAAGTCGACCTAGACGCATTAATCTTAGAGATTGATGGATAGGGCATCCTAGGGGAAGTAAAATACATTCAAGAGCATTCCTATCATCAGTAATGCGTTGGGCAGATGACGCAGAAGAAGACTCCGGGACACCATAAGCTAGTACATTTAATGCACATTTTTCACGCTCAAACGTTTCATGAAGTACTTCCGCTGAAATGGATGCAATTTGACCACAAGGCTCCTTATGCTCGAGAGCGGCGACTCTATTAGAGAGATCTTCAACATCATGGCGAAGTTTAGAATTTTCAGCTTTTAGTCCATCAATTTGGACAGATAACCGTTCAAAACTATGTTTTAGGTCATCAAATTGAGACGACTGAGCTTCAGATAACGCTTTATTACTTTCAAGAAAGTCTTTCCGGAGGGATATTAAAGCTGACATTAAATCATTATTAGTTAAAGCATTTCCACGCAACGACTGGTCGGAGGCAGAAAGGGAGATAGCATTCAACGATGTACTACGTGTGTTGGGAGGCAAGGTGGTAGAACGGCTTGATGGAGATACAGGCTTAACTTTAGGTGGAGCCATAATACGTATTATTATGAATAGGTATAAAGAGAATGGACGTTCAGTCCCCAGTGAGAAGCAAGAAAGCACAAGCGAGAGTAGATTACACGGAGGTATTAAAGCCTCCAGTAAATAGCAGGTGGAGGTAGAATAAACCAGATAGACTGGGTAACAATGACATCCAGCGTCAAAGTCACCGGAAAGCAGCTGACGGTGATATGAGGAGCAGTCGTAGTATGATAACAATAAGCAGATATTAAAATAATAAATTTTATACTTGAAATTATCACAGGAAAACCGCACAGAAAATAAAAGAAAATTGAGTAACGTAAACACAACTGTTATCACAAAACTGTTGTATATTATATTATATTATAGTATTCCGAGAATCATTGTAAATACCATTTTTATTATGAAACATATACGCTAGAAAGCGATGCAATTTGTTTGCACACATTCAAAATTTTTTCACCTGAAAATAGACGGCTCGTTTGCACACAGTAAAAAATAATTTCGTTGACCTGAAAACAGACTCGTTTGCGCACAACAAAGACATAGATTTTTTAATTTTGACCTACTGTCTAATTATATACCTACCAAATACATAAATTAATTATCGTACAGATTACACTACAAAATTTATCGAATACAGCAATGTTTATCTATTATTATCTTATAATGAGATCGTCTTCAAAATATTATTCTTTATATATTTTATAATAGGTATTTGGAAAATCATTGGTATGAGCGTCCTTTTAATAAAAAAACTTTATAAAATATATATTTTATAATTAACTAATTATATTACTGTAAATTAGTGGACCCGAAGTTTGAAAAATATAGTCGACAAATTTTACAATTTGGAGGCCTCAGCCGTATAAGCTATCTATATGACTACATATGTACATTTGTAAAAATAAATTGAGATTTTGGAAATAATCCTTTTTGAATTTGTATTAACGAAATCTAGGTACGCTCATTTTTAAAAATTCAAAATTGTTTGCCAAAATTTTTTTATCAGCATTTCAATTTTTTACTTTTTAAACAACAAAAAAAAAAATTAACGGTACAAGTAATTGAAAATTTAAAAAGAGCGAATACATTTTTCTTTAAATTTTAAAACACATTTCACAAAAATTGGATAAATAGTTTCTTCAAAAATAGCTTTTTCCTGCGACACATTATTGGTTCCAAATGTGTGGACTAGACATCCCCCTTAAAGTAAAATAGGTATGGGTATTTAAATATATTAATTCTTACCAGGTATGACTTAAAAGTTTTATCTGTAAGCAATTTATTTTCAATGACTATTAATCCATTTTCTTCAACTAGTGGCAAACTTGTAGCTAATAATATATCATATTCATTCTCTTCATCATCATCATCATCATTATTCACAACAGAATATCTTCTTTCCAGGTGGTTACTTTTTTCTTCTAATTTTTTAATTTTTAATTTAATAATTGATAAATCTCTTCTCGTTCTTTAAAATCTAAAAACATAACAATTGTTTATTTAAATTAAATTAAACTTGGATAAATAAAACATATTAAGATAATTATACCTTTGTCTGACATTTCAGGAATCTTCATTCTTGTTTTTATTGGAGACATTTTCACACATTTTTTGACCGATTGTTGGCTATTATCTTCTTTTGACAAATTTAATTCTTCCAAAGTCTTATTATTATATGCAGTTAAGTCATTACTATATTTATTTTCATTCTGGGAAGGGCATTGTAATACAGTATTATGTTGTATTTTTGGAAAAGGTTTAATTGTAGAAACTACTGTTTCTTCTAGTTCAGAACAATCACTTGAGTCATTCGTCTTCTTCTTCATTTTCTTTCTAATCCTACTTTTTTTTTCTTTTTCTGTAGAAATTACTGCTGTTTCTTCTAGTCCAGAATTACAATCATTTGAGTCATTCATCTTTTTCTTTCTTTTCTTTCTACTCTTTTTTTCTTTTTCTGCGTCGGTAGTCGAAAAATCTTGGTTGTCCTCAAATTTTCTCCATTTACTTCTTGCAGTTTCAAAATTATCTAAAATAAATATATTTATAATAGGTAATTTTTTATTTTTTTTTAATATCAAATTTAAGAAGTTGATAATAAATTATATATTTTTTGTCATAATATTTTATATAAAATGAATAAATTTTATTTATTCACCATAAGATCCTAGTATGGTTGCCCTGTATATTGGCCAAGTGGGTCCTGGATTAACGCCTCGTTTCACTGCTTTTTGGTACTGTGAATCTGAATAAAATGTACCTCTCGGTGGCCAGTAGCATGTCCCAGATATTCCTCCAACTTCTATCCAACTTTTTGGTACAATCGTCAAACCTCCATCATCATACTCAACAACACACCAAAACGAACCTAACCTAACCAAAAAGAGAAAGAATCCATCTTCTATAGAAAAATTGTTTAATTTGAATATTTGACTTGGTCAATTTACATATTATATAGGTACATTTTAATAATTAAGTGTTGTAAATAAATATTATCAATATTTACATTAAGTAAAATAGGTAGTAGTTTAATAGAAAATTTTTAAAGTAGGTATACAGTTATTAATTACAACTTTTGAATAGTAAAAATGTACATTAAATAGTCATAGTACAATCACTATGCAAAAGGGGAAATACTGCTAGACTACCATTACTATCATTCCATGGTAAATTTACTTATAATATCAGTTACTAGCCAACTTTGGATATTTTTAGAAATATTATTAACTAAATAACAATCTACTAAACTAGACTGACAAGGTGTTTCATATATTTCCCCTTTATTTAAGAAAGTTTTACCTAAAACCACCATGCATTTCATATATTTATCATATACAAAATTTTTAACAACTACTACTTCATTGGGATAAATAATACAAATATTATTTGGATTATCAACAGATAAAATACAGTTTTTTATTTTTGAATCCTTAAATTGTTTATTCATATCAGATGTATTTGTTATGGGTCCATCCCAGTGATTTCTCAAATAAGGACTTTTTTGTTTTGACTTCAGTGTACATGTATTAAAAACAGATCTTTCTATGTATCTCCTGTGAATTTGCTGAAGAGGCTTATCAGATTTTCTTAGGTCCATTTTTAAAAGTCTAAGTTTTTTTTCAAATTGAAATACACTAAAATCATGAATTGGTCCCAATAATTTAGCATCATTAACAATATGTAGTAAACCGTGCACATTTTGAGATACAAAATGCTTACCATAAAAAATTATAAATGTTTCTACAAAATGCTGTAAAAGAGACTGCACATAATCAGCAAATTTTTGAAGTAATGTATAATTACTTAAAATTCTCATAGCAACATGTAGCGTTATTACATGGGAATATACCTGTGGATTTAATATTCCATGTAGAATTACCGGTGCTGTATACAACAAAAATTGTAGTAGTTCAGTGGCTTTCCATAATCCTAATTTTTCTATCCTTTGTGGTCGTCGAGCAAAATCATTTGGAATATAAGCTCTGACCGCTAGCAAATTTGATGATATCAACTTCATTTTATTACATGGAAGACGTACAATTTTAGAGGCGGGCTTATCACTTAACCACAAAGTCATAATTTTTTTCATAACACCAATGCACGATAAATGCATATATTCTAGAGGAATTTGTGATACAGGTTTAAAATTAGGTATATCATTAAGAATAGATCGCCCTAATTGGTGATCATTATATTCCTGATTAATAAAACCATTATCCGTTCTCAAAACATTATTTGTAATATTTGGAAAGCACATTCGGTTTTCAATATACTCTCCTTCTTGACGACATTTTGAACAGCTAAAATACCCAGCGTGTCCTTTTGTCATGGTAATAAATGAACGAGCTGGTGTATCACATATAATACAATATAAACTAACATTATAGCGTATTTCATCTTTATATAAAAATCCATTATTAATTAAATCAACTATTTCAGTAAAAAAATCTTGTAAAAAGTCATTTGAATCATTTGGTTTAGTATATCCATGATAAACTCCTATAATAAATACATGAGAACTATGAAGTATACTCCCCATTATAGGCCACAATTCACTAGTACTACTATCTGACAAAGGTAACCCATCTGTGGCTATTTTAAGATTTATGTTTAAATCCCTTGTGATTTTTTGTTCTAACTCAAATACTTCTGTTAAACCAGCCCGTATACCAAAATGAACATAATAACCTGGACTAACTGTATGTATAATAGTATTTCTAGGCGTAGAAAGTAGTGTTTTAGCACTCTTTGGAAGGTTTTGACCGCATGGCTGTTTTCTTAAAATACATAGCAAATCATCCACCACATTATGTTTAACTTTATTCAATACAGCCCAAAACGAAAGTTTATCTATAAACTGTGCTTCGTTATCAAAGATTACAGTTTCATCACTTAAAATGTCAGAAGAACTATCAGAGTTATCTGCAGAAGCATTATTACTAGGATCATCAGATGTATTATTACCAGACTTATCAGATGAATTATTACTTGTTTCATCGGAATCAACAATATTTGAATCATCTGCACTTTCTTCAGAATCATTAGAGAAATTATCTGCAGAGCCAGAAGAATATACCCGAGTATTATAATTAATAACAGAAATATTATTTACATTATCATTTTGTAATCTATTATTATTATATTCTATAATTTCATCGTCTACATCATTATTAACTGGAGCTAAACTTATTTCTTCATTTACCCTACGTCGGAATGAACGCTGCGATAAAGCGTTAAGATCTTTTGTTTTGCGTTTAGGACGTGGATCACAAGACATGATTAATTTTATTATTAATTATAATAATTATAAGCAAAACAGGAGTACTCTAATATATGCTAAATAGTATATATTATTTGAAAACTTACATTAATGTAGTACAGCCGCGTTACATTTATATATATACGAGTATTGCTATTTTTGTTTCTGAGCTGTGACACGTAGCACATGTGTATCTGGATTTCTTATTCTTTGACATTTTTTTAAAGTTGATTTCTAAGATCCCGATACAGTAATAGTGAAATGTGTTGTTACATAAACAGCATTCCATAGTATCTATTTATTATGAGTTGTGTTTCACTACACTTCACGAAATCAGATGCCATTTTAAACACGGTGTATACACTGATATACGTTTAATTAATAAAATAAATTAATACGTACTTAGGTGAAAATGTAATACTTCTCTTCAAAACATAAAATAAGCATAAAAAAAAAAGGTCATCAACTTTTTTCCCATTTTGACGACTAGGTACAATCCTAATAATTTATAGTTTGCTGACTTAAAATTCCAAAATACTTCATCATAAACGTGAATAAGTAAAAAAAAAAAAGAAAAAAAGGACATCGACTTTTTCTACTATTTACCGATTGGACCTAAATGTGCTAACTGAACTTAATTTTGTCAACTGCTTTCCAAAGTGGTGGGGTGAGACCCCTTTCTCCCACGGGACGGCCCTGCTCGGAAGTGGGAAATTCGGGAATCCAAATCTATGTTGGGATGTAGGGGAGAATACAGCCTGTGCAGGAGACCCATAAAAATGTTTCAATTCAGAGACAATATAGGTACTTATATTATATTACCTGTATTCTTTTTGTCCACCACAATCACTATTGAATATTAATACTAGCTGCCGGTCAAAATATGCTGCGAGATTGGAGTAAATAATGAATTATATTTTTATCTTATATCCAACATTGTTTACTGCTATTTCGACGTTTCAATGGCCCATGTACCCACTGGCCACTACCCGTATTTCTATAATGTATTTCCATATTATAGTATTATAGGTACTCGGATTACCAATATTGTTCCGATAAATTTGTCTTGGTAAAAACGATTTCCCCAAAATACTAAAAGTACATTTTCGTTCGTTCAGTAGGTAAGTACTTCAGACTTTAGTAATATAGTAATCGTCTCCAGCCGAGTCTCATTAAGGTCCATTTACACAATTCCGATCCGGCTCCGTTCCGTGTCCGGGTCATCCGGCTCCGGGATTTTAAATTTGTCGGAGACAATGTTTTGTGAAATTTGACTGATACGGAATTTTCGCGGAACTGTGTAAACAGCCGTCCGGTTATTATTTCAGTATTCAGTGACAATTTGAGGTTTGTGCACATTAAACGTGATGTAATTACACATTAAACGTACTTTTTTTAAATAATGATATTTTACAATTATACATTTATACCTACATTATGAATACCGATGAAAGTATAATTGAAAAAGTACGCACTTACGTAGAGCTATACGACCTATCTCATCCGAAGTATATGGATAGTAGGTAGGTACATGTAAAGAAAATATTTGACGTTCAATTTCAAAGGAATTAAATCAATCAAGTAAGTGGAACTAATCATCAGAGCCGCGCCCTCGACTACATTGATGAAATATACCTATTATGCAAAAAAGGGAAAACAATTCATTCAACATAATACAACAAAATCTAATTAATGCTGTTTTAGCCAGTGGTAGAATTGGAAAAAAAAAATTAGGACGGACTCTGAACTTAATTAAAAAATCAGCGTTCCGGTAGGTACATATTAAAGAAAAAGTAAGCCGTGGAGGACTTCGTCCCCCATACCCCCTAACCAAAATTTCATAACCATGGTACGTTTTTAAAAACATTTAATTATTATAATTATAAAATAGATTATTATAGGTCTAACATGAATAGAATAGAAAAATCCAACATTTTTTTACATCATTGTTGTGTTACATATTTTAAAGATATAGTTTAAACATTACCCTTTCAAAATAATTTAACACTTTTCCTTTTAAATGAATAATCGAGAAAGTTGTAGACGTAGATCGAAATGAAGTTTATCGGTGTCGCATTGATTTCGCCATCGTTTTAGGCTTTAGCCATTCACGAATAGGTAATGAAGATTATTTATTACCTATATGGCTATATATGATATCAATATGATTTAATAAGATCAACTATTCAACATATTTTTATATCATGTTTTTTATCTAAAACTTATTATGTGATAAGGACAAAAAACATTCATTTATCAGATATTTTTGTATCATTGTCGAAATTACGGAATTTTACACATTCTATTGATATTTTCGGGTAATTTTCAAATAAACTCCAACCTTTTAATATAAAATTACATGTCTTACTCTGCATTTGTCCATCTCAGCTAATATGATTTATTTTTTTTGTGGAAAATATAATATTATACCCACCAACCTAATATAGACGTGATTGCAGGTCATTTTCGAGACAATTGACAATTTTTTTTTATTTAGAATTGTATCAGCCAGATTGATATGTGCGAGATAGGTATAGGTACGCACTTATTAAGTTGGTCATTTATTGCTAATCTATTATAGTTACTAAGGACTTCGCCGACTCACTAGTCTCTATTTTTGTTTAGGTAGGTAAGTACATAAAAAAATTTAGCGAATGTTAAAATGTAGAATTGCAATAAAATGTTTTGTTTAAAATATATTTTACATGTGTTTATTGTTATAGTGTTTGCACACAAAATATGCCTAGGTATATACCAAATATATACCTATATGTCCTACACATAATCCATATAAGTTTCTATCTGGTGCAAATATATGTCGTGAAATTGTCTAATATACATATAGTAGGTGGTATCTTACCTATTTTAAAAAATATATTGTAGATAATTTAAAAGAGAGGCTGTGTATGTCTTGTCCCCCAAACCCATCAGAATGTGTTTGACTTGGGTACTACTTAAATATTTTGTAATTTACCTTTTTTTCTTGTATATGATGTTTTTGAGAAAATTAATTCTGAGATTCACCATTATTACCTAGGTATTTGGTTGAATAAAATTTGAAATTATAATAATAGGTATTATTGTTTGTATAATACAATACACCATCATCTGAATTTGTTTTGGGCAAAATGTTCCCATGTTTTTTCACGGTTTCCAATACTGCTGTAAAGTAGGACATAACAACATTAGCAATTTAGGAATATTATGTTTTCAAACAATTTTCTTTTACCTAACTTCCAATACTTTGTAAGACTGCAGAGTACTAATAGGATGTACATGTAGTGCTAGGTTTACAAATTACAAGATAACCAGTTTATAAAAATGAATTTATTTTTAATATCACTTTTGCGGTCTAAAGTTAAATAACATCGGACAATTTCATTAACACCCGACAGAGACTGTAATAATAATAAAATTGAAATACATTATAATATTATTGTTCAGAGACTATGAAAAAAAAAAAAAAAACACAAATTAAACAAAAATCATAATAAAATAACAATAAAACATTATATTATAATAATAAATAACTGATAATTATAAATATGATATAGGTATATAATTTAATAATTTTGTGATCAACGACTATAAAACAATATTAAAAATTCATTAAACAAAATGTATTGTTTCATTTTAACAATATAGAAAGTAATTATTATAAATTGCAATTAAGTTAGTTAAATAATAAGAAAAGAAAAAAAAATTAACAAAAACAAGAAAAAAAAACAAATGATAAATAAAAAAACAATGGAGTGGGTCGGGGTGATGTTTATTATAAAAGCAATTTAATATATATTCTTATAAAAAGGTGCTTTATAAATGTTAACATTAAGTGGATCTCCAATACAAATATACAATATACTCTTTTAATAGAAAATAGTTTGGAAACGTAAAATTGTATATATTGATACAGTTATGTTGTTCTGGAACGATCGAAACAAACAAACTAAAATATGATAAATCTACCTAAATAATAACATGTGTACATGTACATGTTATTGGTGTAAAGTGGAAATTGAGCAAACGTGTAAATTAAAAAAAAAAAAAAAAAACCAAAACCCACCATCTCCAGAGAACTGTTTCAACTTAGATTTAACATAGTATATAATATATTATATTATGTAATGATACAATAATAATAATTATTTAATCGTACACAAATGTCCGAAAAAATAGTTGTCACCACCAAGATAGATTGTTTAAAAATGTAAGTATATGTTACATAAAACAGTGATTATAACCACTTAAATCGTTTAAATATTAATTTTGCCACTTTATCATAGAACATGTTTAAGTGTTTTTAAATAAAAACGTTATTAAACTAAGAAAAAAAAAAAATATATATATATATATAAATGTGTTAAAGTTTCATAATATATTGTTCCTACACATGGCGTATGACAACTATTTATATATACAAATACTAAAATAATAATATATAATATATTAATGAATATTTATAAAATATAAAATAAATAAAAACCACCTCGATAAATATTTAAATAATAAACCATAAAACAAAACAAAACTATGTTCAATGTTCAACACCAATATAAATATAGAATATTATTATAATGAATGTTCTTTTACATACTATATTATTACAGATATTATTATATCGATTATTGAACATTGAAATGTTAAAGAGCTTTAAATATCACATTTTTCAAAACTTAAAATATTATGTTAATGACAATTAAAAATATTAGTACCTGTTTTATTTTTAATACATCTTATTGCCAAAATAATAAAATTACCTATAAATCAGAAAAATTAATAATATTGATAAATAATAAAAACATTAATAATGAATTGATAAGTGTTAGAACAATAAAATTTGAACAATATTATATAAATAATAATAATAAAAAAAAACTAAAGATGCAATATTTATATGTACATTAATCAACGGCCTAAGAAACCACCCTGTATATAATAATAACATTAATAACAATATAAGATAATTTGTTGAAGTAATAAATAGATTTTTGGAAACGTTTTCTATTGGTAAGCCCAACTATTTCTCAATTTGGTAAAAAAAGCAAATGATTGTTAAACACAATAACTAATAAAAAGTTTTTTTTTTTTTTTTTTTTAACAGCCTTTGTTTGACTTGGTCCGTATAGGCTACTATGAATAACAAAATAAATAAGAGCACAACATTTTATAAATAAAAAAATTATAATAACCAAAAAACTAAATGCAACAAAGCACGACCAGAAATTAAAATTACAAAGGAAACAATATTATTATATAAATATAATAATAACTCATTTTTAAATTTTTTTAGAATGTCAATCGACTGGTAGACAATATTAACCTATTAAGTATTTATAAATTAAATTAATGTTTCAAAATTCAATGATATTATATAACATGCTTACATTGTTATAACATAATTGACATTCGAGTAAGCAGTTTATATACTTAATAAAATTAAAAAAAAAAAAAAATTCAAAAACTAAAAACTGTATCACATCCAAACAAAATTATCAGTCACAGTATTCCCATGGGTGGCCATATGCTGGTTGAGTAGGTTGCTGTCAAAAAATGCTTGACCGCAAGATACACACTCATAAGGGGCGGGCACCATACGGTCTTCGCTATGCAAATTCTTTTCATGTCTCTCAAGATGGGCTTGTCTAGAAAATGTCTTTCCACATGTATGGCATTCATATTTGGTTTCCTCTATAGAGTTACCATTCTCATCACCAGACTTGTTCAATCGTCTCCTGGTCAACACTGGTTCCACTTTATGTATGCGCTTTAAATGGCGCAATAAATGACTACGGCGAGAGAATGTCTTTTTGCAAATAGTACAAAGTGTACTCGGCTTAGGTCTCCCTTGTTCGGGTTGTTGTTCATTGAGTTCGAGCACACTCACTGGAGGAAGTATTTCAGATTCACCTTCAGAATCCGATATATTCTCTGATTTGATGTCCATGGGAGTGTCGTCAGCTGTTATTTCCGATAGTGTCACTTCAGGAAGTAACGTCGTTGAAGATGAAGGAGTGATACAGTTGTGAGTATCCAAATGTTTGCGCAGATGTTCGTAACGGGTGAAACATTTACTACACTGCCAACACACAAATGGTTTCTCCTCTAGTTGATTATCCAATATCAATGCGTGTTCATGAGCTCGTTTCCTGTGTCTGAACAAATGTTCTTTACGCACAAACCTCTGTTTGCAAATATCACAACAGAACGGTCTCGGCATGTCAGATGAATTAGAACAGCTTGGTATGCATAAAAGATGCCTAGCTAAGTGTTCTTTGCGTATAAATCGTTTGCCACAACGTTCACACGGGAAAGGTCTAACAGTACTGTGCGACAACATATGTCGCATTAAATGCTCCTTACGATTGAAGCCACTGGTACAAATACGACAAACAAATGGCTTTACATCTTCATGAGTCATCTGGTGACGTTTCCAGGAGCTACGGCGAGGGAATGATTTGCCGCATGTGGGGCAAATAAATAAACGTTGTTGTATGTCAACTTCGGCTGGTGGTTGGGGTTCTTCTTCATCACGACAAACGCCTTGATCAAACTCATAGCATTCTCCACATAATGAACAAGGAAATGCTCCTTTGTTGATAATATAGCGCCTATGAGTCACTAATGTTGTACATGACTCTCCTAAAACAAATAACAAATTAAAACATTAGTAATTCAAAAAAATACAGTGACAAATTACAATTGCTACAAATTTTTATTTGTGTAAATATTTTTCCTATTTAACAATTGATAATTGGAGAAAATGTTTTCTGTTCAATAGTCATACTTTTAATATTATTAAAACCAAAGCTTGTGCTAAGAAAACTTTAGAAATGGACAACCTGTTTATTTTACCATAGTAAATATAATTTTTATTCATTTTAAATAATCAAATTTTAACACTATCAACCTTTATTAAAGTGATTGGTAAATATTTCATGAAATAATAAAAAAAAATACTTACTTTAAAAATAGTTCTAAAATATTTGAAATTTGACAAGCACTAAATGATAAATATTCTAACCATGTAGGCCCAACTAAATACATAAATATTTTGAAAGTGAATCTAGGACAAAGTACAAGACTGACTGACAAAATCCTCACAAATTTATTTTCTAACTATAAATATTGGTTCAAATTGTAAATAGAACTATACTACACTCAGGGCTTAAAATAGTTAAATAGTTTTTAGTGTTCCATATATATCATTATATTATAGTGATTTTTCAAGCATACTCACCACACTTTTAACCCTGCATAATAAACAAATTTTTAATTTATTTCATGTAAAATTTAAAGCACTAATAATATTACATTTTGATGAAATAATTTTTTATAAAAATTCAATATTTCGAAAGAGATAATTTTTTTTCACAATATAAAGTTATAAGTAGTGGTTGCCAACATAATAAAAAAAAACCTACAAAATCACCCATATAAAAAAAAAATACAAAAATGTAGTGTGGTTATTATTGCTTTAAATTGTATAAGAAAAAAAATTCAAATTTAATCATTATACATGGTTAAAAGTGGAACACGCAAGTACTTAAATAGGAACATAAATTGTGTTTTCTTTAGTATATGTATTCTCTAATTTTTTAAATAACAGAAATTCATAAAAATTTAACATACATAAAAATATATACTCGTATTATATATACCTAATATATAATAATATTATTAGTCAAATTAGTAATAAAATAAGTGAGTTTAAAGTAACACGACTGTAGGTGTACGTTGGTCAAATACACCAGCCGTGAGGGACTGGCTTGAGATTCAAGTTTTTTAGTCTATGATTTTTTTTAAATACATTTGATAGAACTAAAATAATATTTGATAAAATAGTAAAAACTATAAGATTTAATTTCTACGGAATTCTGAATTATATTGATCAATATTTGGTTATTATTTGAGCACTTTGGCATACTTTACGGAGAATTAAAAGGAACACTTTTTAACCACTGTCAGAGATAAAGGGACCGAGTACTTCTGCACCCCTCCTTCACTTTAACCCCTGACTACACTATACTATTGAGTATAGAGAAATAAAAATGAATTTTATATACGAGTATTACTAATATTATCACGGAAAAATATGTAAATGATTAAAAATTATTTTACTGTGGTTATATTTTGTGATATTAATATTATAAATAATATTTATTTATTTTACATACTTATGTTTATTATCACTTAGAAGTAAAAAACTAAATACTATTGTGGAATCATGAAATCTGTAATGTATAAGGTACTAATAGTCAGAATAATAAAATAATTAAAAAAATTTATATTTTAAATTAATTTTTATCTATATAGGTACCTATAGTCCTATTCACAATTTGAATTAGGTATTTATTATATTCAATTTAATTTGACAGGATTTTGTCCTACCCCAAAGATGGGTTTCTTCCTTTTACCTTGGAAAACAGATGAAAATAATTTGTAATATTTTTTAAGAACTGTATGTTAGAGCAAGCTCTCCAATTAAAACTTTTATTTACCTAAAGTACCTATATACAAGTTAAAAATAGCACCTATATTCTATAAAATATTATAATTCAAAAGTAGGTACCTAGTAGAATATTAATTTATACTTAAGAGTAGTGATTTAGTGGAGGGTATACGCAGGTATATTCTATATGCCCACTTTCCAAATTTCAAGAAGTGCATATACTAAAGTAAAAATTAAAACCCCAGGTTTGCTGTAAAAAATATGCGTATATCCAATTTTCAAAAATATTTTTAATGATATTTCATTATAAGAAATTATTATTGGTTTAGATACTAAACCCCACTGACCAGCTTTTTCCTAATGCATTTATCAAAAAAAAGAAGTTTCTTAACTACATTTACTACCAAAAATGGGTACATGTAGTGAAACAATTAGTTTTCTGTTCTCCAAAATGCTGTTTCACAGAAAAATAAAAATGAGAACATCATTATAAAAAAACTATATAGGTAATTAGTTAAAACTCCACTCACCTGTTTAGTTAGTATTATCATTTTTTAGGTAATGCACTAATTTATTTTAATGTACATTTTAAATCAAAAAGTAAAAACTACCTAGCTACAATGAAAAAATATCAACTTTTGGCCGAAGTATATCAAATGTTTACCATGATGGATATATATATTATATTCCATTTTCAAGGAGTTTTGTGTAAGCAATCTTTTAGAATAATAAAAATTTAACGATCAAAAAATACATTTTAAAAGTAAAAAATAGTCTCATATATGTACCGGCTTTTATCATTGTGTAATCATGACATTTGTTCAAAAACAACTTTTAACTTTCTGATCACAGTTTGATCAAAAATTATCATAAAAGAGAAATAATTACACTAAATAAAATATGAGACCATAAACTAAGATCAAACATGGAGTTTTTGTTAAATAGGTATATTTAAAGATCTAAAATTTATGATCGAAAAATAACAAATTTAAAAAAATTATTTTAACTAAAAAAACTATTGTTTGTCCATAATAAATATTCTCATCTATCATATTCTGTTTAAACTTTGAATTTATAATAACTAGGAGAGAAGTTATACTATACTACAATAAACACCCCGGTGTTTTATGTTTGTATAATAGCTAAATCCTTTTTAACATATATTGTAATTACATATTAGTTAAAAAAGTTTTGACACAGAGCTATTTTTAAATGACCTTTAAATTTTTGGATTTTCATTTTCTTAAAATTTCATAAAATTTGCCTATACAGAACCCCTTAAAAAAATGTGTGTATGGCATTCCTTTAAAGATTTAAAATTTTAGTTCAAATATTTTAACAATACAATTTTTTTACAATTGAGTGAATTATGTACTTAATATAAATAACATATTTACTACTACTTTTTTACTTACTTTTTTATATAGGAAAGAACTCGGAATGTAATTAATTATATATACACATATGCCATTAAAATATTAAAGGGAATTTACAACTCTTGTTACACCATAAAGTTATATAATATATAGTAAAATATTAATAGTTCATAGCCTAAGATAATAAAATTAATTAAATATATTCATGCGGATAGAATATTTAAGATGTCTTTATTATTTTTCTGTAAAAATCAAAAATTAAAATTTATATAGTTATTAATTTATAATTTATCTTTACCAGATTTCAGTTTTTCAATGGTCTTTTCAAATACATCCCACATGGACGGTAACACTTCTCTTCGTATGCGCAAATTATCAACAATGTCTTTATCTGCACTACTTAAATCATTTTGTAACTTTTTAGAATTATTATATTCTATTAAATAATCACCCAAAACACCTGTTGGTCCATTTTTTCTGTAAATTCATATTATCAATAATAATTATCAAATTTCATTCAAAATTTTTATTTATTTCAAATAATGCTTACACTGGTTCTAAATTGAAAGTCTCTTCTTTCATCAATACATAATCTTCAGGTGATGGTTCCCCAAGGAAAGATCTTTTTGGTTCTACGGGTTTACTATTATCTTTATCTATAACATATACAGTTATAATGAAATTAAAATAATATTTTGAATTTTTGTAAAATACTTTAATACTTGAAATAAAAATATAAAATATTAGTTTTACTTCCAAATATAATATAGGTAATAGGTACAAATAGTGTGAATATTAAATAGCTACAAAGGATGATTTCAAAAGTTTATTAATGTTTATTATTATATTAATAATTAATACACAATTCAATTGAAAATTATATAATAATTGAACTAGATGAATTAAAATTAAAAAATATCAAGACCTTGATTTATAATAATATTTACTATGTGATCTGTATAATGTCTGATACTATACTCAGGTATTTTTTTATATCTCAATTAAAAAAATTATTTTATACTTATGTTTATTATTATTATTATTATTAATTTAATTGAAATTAAAATAATAATTTTAAATATTCAAATTCAACAGTAAATAAATAGGTAGTTTGTTACATTATAATAATTTAAAGGATTTTAATTATTAAACAAATATTACATTGGGCTTTACATTTTCAATTGTATATAATAAATAATAATGTTCAAAATACCTTTACAGTATTTATATATTTTATATTCTATTGCTCATATTACCTGTTAAAAATATTTATTCAATACATTATCTCTACATACCAGTATAACTATGATTTTGTTCTTCATCTTCATCGGTTATATCTATTACTAAATTGTTCGTAGTTTCATCACCATCATAATTCTATAAAATAAAAAAAAGTGTTTAAAATATTTATTATTTATAAATATGCATACAGGTACAGAATGAACATTTGTAAAGTTATTATACCATGTCAAGTCTTACAATTTTAATTATTTAAACTATTATTTTTTTTTCACTTAAAATCTTATCAAGTAAAATATTATATAAAATAATTTAAAATAGAATTAATTCCTAGTTGTATAAATATTAAGACAATCAGACTTATACAATATTTAGCTTTATATTATACCTAGTTTTATTAGAATCGTAACAAAAGATAAAGGAAAATAATAACATCAAATACCTAAGTATTCTAAATTTCTAAATAATGTTTTATTATATTATGGCTTATGAATTGTTGAAGTAGGTACCTATTATATACCCTAAAAATCTAATTAATTATTAAATACTTTTTGATTTGATAATAGTTTGAATAACTACAACTTGTATATATTTAGGAAATTATATTATATTAAATTCATTAATTAACTTTTTGGATGAAAAAACATGATTAATTTAACAAAGAAAGATAGAAATGTATATAAAACTATGCTTGTGCAAAAACATCACTAAGTATATAAATATAATTAATTAGAAAAAAAAAATACAGACAAGATATAGATGAAAAAGATTAAGTGTAGTGCACTAGTCTGACTTTGCTTACCTTGGCACAACCTAGTATACGATTATTGTATTATAATGTTTAATTTAAATGATTTATGATTGAATTTTGAAAACAATTTTACACAAAACTCGACTTATTACACATTATTTACATTATATTAAAAACAAAAAAATAAAAATAAACGAAGACGTAAAATATGTAGGTATGTGTATCACATAGTAAAATTTGAAGTCTCTAAAACTCTAAATTTTCATTATTAAATACAAAAATATTGTCTGACCCTAATTTTTCAATTTTTAGAATGTTTTTATTTCTATTCAAATTCTAAAAATAATACATTTTTAAAAAGTTGAACATTTTATTACTCCGAAAATATATTTTTAAATGTCTGCAACTGCATTTATATTATACAAAAATAAATAATTAGTAAATACTTTTAAGCCTAAGATAATTATTATATTTAGCATTGTAATGAAATAATCAAAATTGAATTTTTAAATCTAATTTACCAATTAATCTAATTTAACCTCTTTCTTAGTATTTTATTATTCAATTGTGTTTTAAGATTACTGAGAAATCTTAAAAATGATTTATCTGAACCTCTGATGTACCCCAACTCGGTTAAAATATCAACCTATAGATATTAGATAGAATATACAGAACTCTCCTTTCCATCAGAATAATTGGGTACCTACATATAAAATGACTGGAAACATTTGATTAAGATTAATTATGGTTATTATAAAAATAATACATATATTTTCAAGTTATCTCGTGTGTATTTAATATACAAGATGTCCTGTATGTTCACTAAATGTTAAATAGTGGAGGGGGAGCAATTTACAATCTATAACACTATTACATTAAATTGATAACTTCAAAGCACATCCTGTATACATATATAAATATTATTTGATAAGTAATAAAAAACGGAATGAAAAATAATGATCAATGATATAGATATATTCACTAAATTCCAATTTCCATGTAAAAACCAATTAAGGCAGGCAATTACAGACATATCACATTATAATATTATTATGTTACACATATTTTACGTTTATATTTAATAATTTACTGTGAATAAATAAAATGGGATAACTAAAACTGAATAGGTACCTACCTACTCATCTATCTAGCGTGGTTGTTCTTCAATTAAATAAGAAATATAATGTGTATGTAATAAGGCCATGTAATCGTACACATATTATATAGGCTGATTAGTATCGATTCCTTAACATTGATATTGAACAGTTAGAATCAGTCATAATAAAAATTGCACATGCAATTTTCGGCTTAAAGTTACATTGGAATTAATGTCATAAATAGTTATACATTTTATGGAATAATAATTTATGATTAGTGTTAGAATCTTAAATTATACTATTATAACACGTCCAATTCCTACAAAATCAATTTCAAAATACATAAAGGTGATGAATATTGCAAGATAAAGTTGATATATTCATTTATGACATGTAAATAATTTTTCAATTAAATTTGTTTCAATGAAACAACAATCTATGAAACAAGTGGTTGTTTAATAATACTTTATAAATTTACCTATAGATATAATTAATAATATAGGTAGTGTTGTTGTACCGAGTGTAGTACATTATGAAATACATTAAATTTAAATAAGAAATATCTAATAATTTATTTACTTTATCGTCTCTATCTGATAGTTTTTTCATATGCTTATTGTTTTTTGAACACATCTCATAGAATTGATCCCACTCGTTTAATAATGTCAAGCACTTGGAGCATATAATTTGGGAGAAACCATCGTCTTCTGAGACCTAGTTAAAATAACAATAATAAATATTATATCAGGTAATTAATTGTAGTATATATATAGGTATCTTATTTGTACATTAAAATAAGTAAATAGATAGGTACCAAAGTAGATCAATTCCTTTTATCCAACTTTTTACTTTTGCTATGTACGTACAGAGATAAGGAACTGATTGAAGATAACATATATTTGCTAATTAATGATAGGTTAATTGTTAAATTATTTTGGAAAGTAAACTGATAACATTAAAATGTATAAAAATCTGCAAGAAAGAATGTAGGTACCTACCTATTAAATAGCACAAACTACTTTTTATTTTTAATTCATTAAAAATAAAAAATAATAGTAGGTAGGTATAATTTTAAAAAACCTTTGATGCAGTATAAATATTAAAGACATTTAAAATACATTTTTAAATATAAAAAAAATCTCATTAGATAAGTAAATACTTGGTTTGGAACATTTGAAGTCATAAATTGAGAGTATTATTTAAACACCTATTAGAAATGTCAATACATTTGTCTCAACAAAAATTTAAAAAAAAGAGTACCTACCTAATAGGTATAAGTTTTACTAAAATAATAGAAAAATACATACCTACTATTGGAAGTTTTTTGAAACACACATTGTGTAGTATAAATAAACATTATTTTTTAGTTTTATTTGGAGAAGTAAAACATTTGAGTATGGGTAATCAATTGTTCCAAAACATAATATGTTATATGGACGTTCCAAATGATGAATATAACCATAAGCGCAACTAAAGAGGGAATTTGGGGGGTTAGCTCTCCAAAATTTTCACATAACCCCCCAAATATAATCTATATTAACCTTTTTTTTCCTTATTTACGATTTTTAGACAATATATGGGTATAGCTCCCCCTCAAGATTTCAGAGCTAGTTGCGCCATTGGATATAACTCAATATTTTTTTATTTCTTCTCGTAACTATTTGGGGTCTAACACCCTGGTCCTACACTTCCACTGAAGTACTGAACTATCTCCCGCATTATCATCATTTACCCCCCACCTTCCTCATATCACTCGCCTTAACACTCATTCTCAAGATAGAAATCTTCATATTATCCTTAATATTTCTGATCGCGTTTTGAATGTTTTATTCTCATTTTCCTATCAAGTAGGTAGTAACTGAACTACACTAACACTATTGTGAATCAAATAAAATATACCTAAAGTACTGGAAGCTATTGGAACTCAAGTTTTAAAGCTCTAATTTGCTGACCTCAAAATTTGTGAAAATAATTCTTCGACGATACCTATATCGAACACATTTCATTATATTAATTCAAATATAACAAAAAATTCAAACGAAAAAAGTAAAAAAAGTATACAGATTACATATTTGAATATATTATTCATAATATTATGTGGTGGACATTACTAGGTGATGGGATTTATTTTGATAACAGTAAATTGGTTTTTTATCAGTTTCCAGAAGAATAATACAATATAAATCAACTAATAAATTTAAATATATACCTATATAGGTACCTAGGTAGTTCTACGTTTGTATCGATGACTACTGGAATTAAATTTTCAAGTAGGTGTAGGTAAAAATGTATTTCCAGTGAATTAATGTCGCAACGAGTCGTGTAAAATGTTACAAATCAAACCGGGGAAAAAGAAACAAGTAGGCAAGTAAGAAAAGTACTACTTTCACTAAATTTACAATTTAATGACATACGCAGGTACCTATCTATCTCTCAGGACCCAGATTTTGACAGAAAAAAGGTCGGGCTGGTGTTGAGTTTACAGAGAACAAAAACACCTTCACCCAACGGTCGCTCATATAGGCCGAAAAAAGGGGGTCCAAGGACTTATAATAATTTAGGTAGGTATCTTAATATGTGTGATAATACAATCATTACGGAACATATCCGTAGACTTTACCGTAGGAAATAGATGCGTTACAACATGCCAAATATTATCTACGGACGGTTCAAAATTCAAATGCCGGAACGGCGGGCGGTTTGGTGGGAAGGGGGTTAGAAGAGGGTCAAGGAACAATTCCACCAGTGCAGCAGCTGTTCGCACAAATGTCGTTATCAGAACGTGACGCAATCGTCATTGATACCGTTCCAAAGGCCGTATGTGGTGGGCAAACCGGCGATGGGTGGGGGGAGGGTGATCGTGGCACGCGTGTTGCGTTGCACCGTCGCTGCCGCCGGACCAAAGGTCGTCCGTGCGACGTGTGGTCCTCTACATTATATTATTATTATTATTATTATGGTTCACCTGTATCCGCAGGTGTTTGACAATGGTGTCGCGCAACCCGGGGCGTGTCTCGCCGCCGCCGCCGTCGTCGTCCGCCGCGGAGGCGGTGCCGACGATCCTGTGCCGTTGATCGACGTCCGCGGACGACCGACAGCACAGCCGGCAGCTGACCGCCGCCTCCTCGTCCTGGCCGTCGTCGCCGGCCAACTCGTCTTCGTCGGCGACGTGTTGTCGTTCCTGCTGCATGACGACGGGGGCGGCCAGCGCGACGGCGTCCGGCTCCGCCATCAAAAGTATCGTTTGCGAACTAATTTTGAAAAACGTAATATGAAAAAATTACCGTACCGGATTTTTCGTAAACGATTTTTCCTAAAAATTCGTGAAAAACACACACGCTGCTTTATTATATTACCGGTACTTTAAACGATCAATATTATTATTATTAATAATAATAATAATAATAATAATAATAATAATACTATAATGTCGTCACGCGCGTTCGTATGATATTTACAACACGACACAACGGGACGGACGGCGGGCACGGCGCGGCGTCGAAAAACGGACGACCGTGTGCTGCGGCGGCGGTTACGAGAGTTTCACGGATAAAATATAATATTGCGGTGCGGCTCGGCCGGGGGACGCGCGCGCGACGGAGCGGCGGCGGCGGGCCACGTAGACGACGGGTGTTGTGTGTGTGCGAGTGGATTACGATAAAAAAAAAAAATAAATAAATAAATGAAAAAAAAAACGTTGGGGGGGGGGGAGAAAAGAGAGTATATATATATGTATATGTACGTAGAAAAAAAAAAAAAAAAAAAAAAATGATGCGCTCCGGCAGCGGCCGCGGGCGACGACCGACCGAACGACGACGACGACGATGACGACGTAGACGATGGCGTGCGGAGAGGAACGCGGCGCATTAAAAATTGGTGGGGAGGGTTCGCGCGCGCGGGCACCCGAAACGGCGCGGCGGCGGTGGAAAAGTACGAGAGCGTGAGCCCCCTACCCAAAAAATTCCCCGAGAATAATTGATATATCGGCGGGCGCCCGCCGCCGCCGCCGCCGCCACCTCCTCGACGGTGGTTGGGTCGTCGCAGCGGCGTGCCGTGCGTACGAGAGCGCTCGTAAAAACGGGGGGGGGGGTGAAACGCGGCGGCTACGGCGAACGGTTCGCCGGTGAGAGAGAGAGAGAGAGTGACTGAGTGAGTGAACAGAGAGAGACAGAGAGGTCGTTTCGAGCTCTTGTACGCCACACGAGCATGAGGAGGTGGCGGTTCGGAGGCTACGGCGGGGAGGTATGGCCCGCGGCGGGGAGGCTACGGCGAAATATATATAATATATATATATAAAAAAAATTGTATATATATATATATATATATTGTATATACCTACGTATTATTATATACGGCGCGCACAGTTGTATCATACAAAAATAAAACTCCCGCGCGCGCGGCGGGGCTTTTCCTCCGGTCGCGCGCGCCGACCCGGGGGCTTCTATTTTTGTGTGATCGCGCCCGCGACGTTTTACACTTCGGCGTGTATAACACGTACTGTGGAGCGGATGAAGGAAAATAAAACGAGACGTTAGGTACTCGTGCCGGAGCTGCGATTTCGCACGAAAAACGCGCGACGTACAACTGTTATATCACGTTATAATATTATAGCGTACACGGGCATAATGTGAAAAAAAAAAAAAAACGAAAAAAAAAAAATTTACCATTTTCTCGGGGGGCCGAGGACATCCTCTCCCCCCCCCCACGACGAGCGCGCGCGCGCGCGCACGTCGTATACAAAATATTGCGTACATAAAATGCGACCGTACCGGCTGCGCTGCTCCCCCCCTCCCCGCGGCACGTATACCGGGCGGCCCCGTGCAGGCTGTCGCGCCGTGACGCGCGCGCGCTCCCGAAAGGGGGGGAGTCGGCTGAGAGTTGTTGACCGTCGCCGCAGCCGTTTTGACACGGCACTGAAAAAAAATACGGGCGAGCGAAAATATAAAATAAGGTTGAAAGGACACGGCGGGGGGGAAAAAAAAAAAAAAAAGAAAAAAAACGACGAAAACCCGACCGAACGGCGTTGCGTATTACATTATCCGTCGTGCGTTTATAATATTATAACGTAACGCGCGGTGGGTATATTATTTTCACAACCTATACAGTCGCTGTCCCGGTGTAATAATAACGATGTGAAAATCTTGTTTTTTTTTTTTTTTCTGGTAACCCGGAGAGGAGGAGAAGAAGAAAATGTTCGGAAAGAAAAAACCGTACGCTGCAGTTGTGTCTTGTCTAGCCCATCAGAGGGGGTGCAGGGGGGGGGGCAAGGTAAATTTCTCAAAACTGAAGGAAATCAAACGACAGAAAAATGGCAAATTTATTGCGATTTTTATAATTTAATGTACATATAGGCGTACGTGCGCGTTATTAGCATTAGTTATAGGTACGTATGATAATAATCTACGGGGGGACCGGATAACGATAATATTAATGATATAAATCCGTTTTTCTTGATATATCAATGAAATTAATCTCATAATAGTTAAATCAAATTAAAAATTAAACGAGAGATTCATTTTCAAAAATTCAAAACAATTTTCAGTTGTTTTTATTATCGACAAAATATATCTGACGGTACCTTACCTATTATAGTTACCAATTATACCTATAGGTATATGACTTGCGACGTATAAACGACTCTAAACATATGCCCAATGAAATTATTCTGAGGTTATTTACGCCAACGAGGAGAAGAAAACCAAACGTATGCTGTAGTTGTATCTAGTGTAGTCTTGGAGGGGGAGAAGGGAGAGGCAAAGGTAAATACAATTCCTCAAAACGAAACTTTTTCATCAAAAATGGCAAATTTATTGTGCATTTTATGCAGATATATACCTAGGTGTATTTAATAGTTTGTCTATGGGGCCGGATAACAATACTTAATAATAATAAATCCGTTTTCTTAAAATATCAATGAAATTAATCTCGAATAAATTAAAAATGATACGAGAGATTTGTTTTCAAAATACAATAATTTTCTTAATTCTCAATTATTTATATTATTAAAAATCTGATAGACCAATAGGTACATTATAATTATTATAATTTGATAGTGTGGAAAATTATGTTTTTCAACGAGTGATTGACTTTGAAATTTCAAATATTATGAAACTATAATAGGTATATAAAATACAAAGAATTCTAAACATGCACAATTAAATCCACATAATTTTATATAGGTACCTTTAAATTATGTTAACGAATATTAGGTAGTTAGTCGTAGTAGTAATAACTTATATGTTACAGTACATATATCATAACTTACAAAGTACAGTTTTTTTTTAAACCCGTACCAATATTTCGGTATATAATTGCACATTTCGATATAGCCTGTACATCGATAGTATGTGCCATGTGGAGAAATTAACACTAAAACAGTGCTCAAAGGTTGAAAGTTGACCAAATAAACATATAATAAATGGTAGTAGTCCATGGTGACTTTTAGTTTTCAAATCGATAGTGTAGTATTATTATTTTATATTTGAAAGCAATAATAATAATAATAATAATAAGACATTGATACCCACTAAGAAAGACATTTTTGAAATTCGACCTTTGAGGAAGAGAAAGTATATGTTCAAATTTCTATAATTCATAGTATGCTTATAGTATAACAATTACAAGTGCGGAAGTAAGTTTGAATCAAAATTCAACAGTTAAATTTTAAATTAGGGGAAATTAGGTTTAAAATGTAGGAGAAAGGAGGGTAAGTTGGCGAACTTAAGCTTTAAACATTTATAGAAGATTTATTATTTTATTATTTATGTTTGGTGTTTGATTTTTGGAAGTATATTTTATTATGCAGGTACCTAGTAAAATATTTAAAAAATAATAACGACGTTGACTATTATCAAAACGGTTGTCTTGAGAAAAACTATTACAGAAAATCACATTTTTATCTCTATAATCTCAAACTTAGAAAATCAAATATTTATTATCTCCTTGTATATATTAGAAAACTAATTAATTAATTTACAAACTTACCCAACTCGCCAATTTACCCTCCTCTCCCCTAATCAGTTAAAAGTTAATAGTTAACTAAAATTTATTTTAATTTGCGAATTTTAAAGCCAAAAATAAAATGATAAAACTGTCCAGATACAGGTATGGAAGTTGGTTCGTTGACTTTCAGTTCTCGGACAGTAGGTATAGGTACATGGTGCTGTAGTATTAATATTTTAGCTTTAAAATTAAAGACAAATCATTGTATTTGATAAACGATTCTGAGCTTAATATAAGTATAAAATAATATGCAAATTATTTTCCGTTATTTTTAGCAGTTTTCCTTGACATAAAATAAAACTATTGGGAAAATCAAAAACTATAGAATGAATTTGTTATCAAAACGGTATATTTATTTTGTCTCAAAATTCTTATTCGATTCGTTATATCTGAAAATTTAGAAGATAGGTAGGTATAATAAAAGTAGAAAATATGTATGGTATAATTATTTTGATATTGTATATAGTATGCAATTTGTAAAATAACCAAATTTTTAAAGACAATTTATAAATTACTCTACCTATTCGTTCTAAACATAATAATAATTAATAATTTATCTGTATCGTATTATTGTCACAGTCGTTCACAAAATATGCGAGTTGTAAATTTGAAATAGAAAATATTGTAGTAATTTGTCAATTTTATAACTCTGAACTCTCAGTTCTCACATTCAAGAAGTAAAATCGATTGAATTTAAGTTTAATCTGTATAGAGAGATAAATATTGTAAGATAACTTCATAATTTAGATGTAGCGATAAAATAATAATAACGAACTGGGTAAAAAGATTTTAAAATGTATTGTACGAGTATTTAGTATATTTTGTATTTGTATGCCTACTATAATTTTATATTCTTATAATACGAGATAGTTGCAGTAGTGGCCTACAGTTCATCCCTCATATATATTTTTTCAATTTGATATATCTGTACTAAAGAGCCAAAAGCTTATATCTGCAAAAATTCAACTTTCAGGAAATTTTCATTACTTCACGAGCACGAAAAAAAAATGTAAATAAACATATAAAATAATATATTATACTCAATACTTTGGTACTACCTATAATAATAATATAATATATAAATATTTTAGCACCCATATATATATATAGATATCATGTTTTTCCTTAAAATAATTTTGCTGAAAATGTATGTAGATATCATAAATAATGGTTTCCCTATATAGATATTATACTTAGTGTATAGGTACTAGAATATTATATTATTACTATAAAATAAGTAAATATCTATAGGTAAAATACGTTAAATATTAGAAATAAATTTTAATTAATTAAATAAAATAATAAAAACTATAAACACTTGTTAAATTTTTGAATAAGATACTATTAATACTTAATACAAAAAATCCAAATTATTATTCCTATTTATGCGTATATTATGATAAAATATTACAATTAAAAATACATGCAAATTAAATAGGTACTCTATTAAAAATTTACATTTACATATTTTGATTCATTGTCATTGTGTATAAATATTGTAACCTAATAATTACCTATTAATAATTTTTTAGTACCTATATTTTTATATATACTCTTAAATCTTAACTTTACACTGAGTGACTCTTTATATTGTGTATACCTTTGATATTTCCTTATAAATATTTAAATATATTTTGATATTTGATATTTGAATAATTAAATAAAATTTTTCTATATTTAATTAAATTAAATGAAGAAATAAAGTTCGATATTTAACAATTATAATTACATAGGTAATACGTAATTCTGTATATTACGACGTGTGTAATTTATGGTTCTTAAAATTTAATTGTGAATTTTGGTTTGAACTCAATACCAATTTCAATTTATATTTAGTATTGTAGCGATTCAATATTTGAACGATTGTTGTTACATATTAATATTGTAATAGTGTTTATAAATACCTATATATAGGTATAAATTTATTGTTATAAAAAAATGTGTTTACTATTTGCCAATTAGCATACATTTGTAACCATGTTTACGAATTTACAATCACAAACTTAGGGGTAAAAAACGACAAACGAACAGTGACAAAAATAATAAATATCTATGTATTATGAACTATGATAATACAATTAATATAAAACAAAATAAGAACGGAGAAATTTCAACTACAAAATAGACCCAAACATTATAAACATTATTAATAGGTACATAATATAAAAAATAGCAATGATACCAAACATCAGTGGCGCACACAGGGGGAATATGGGGAATAGATCCCCCTTGACATTTTTGTTTATAATTTTTTGCCTTTATAGTGTTTTTGTAATGAAAATATTTTTTATCAATTATTTTTTCTTTTGATGATAACAGTATCACAGAATATTATATTCTTATTGTATAAGTGTTAGTTGGTAAACTGTAATGGTTCGAGGTTGGAAGTGAACTTTGTAAAAAATATATTCATCCCCCCCCCATAGAAAATTCCTGTGTATACGCCACTGCCAAACATGATGATATATTATATAATAATATGAAAACGTGTCATATAATTATTTTGTTAAATGCAATTATTGTGGCAGAGGATAATAAGTAATATATCATATTTACCACAAAAAAATAAAAAAATAAATAAATGAAATTAAAAATTACTTCACGCAGATAACAATATACCTATACTTATATAATTACCAATATATATATATTGGTATATATATATCGTAGGTAGGTATACCTAATTAGTAACCATAGTACAATTATATTTTGCCACAATAAAATATAGATAAAATACTATAGGTACATACTCATATAGTAGGTACCTACATATTATAATTTTTGTCTTTTTAGTACACATTATCTAAATATATATATTGATTAGTTATGATGTATTGGCAGTATATAATAAATATAGTATTTGATACATAAATTATAAATTATTTGATTTTTATAAAAACAAATTTTGGTTACGCTTCTATAGGACATTATAATAAAAATAATAGGTAGAGATGCCTTAAATATACAACAAATTTGTTTATCGAATTTTTTTTTTGGTCTTATTTTTTGGGATATCATATCAGCGTGCAACGACGCTGTTGTATTATTATAATTTTTACGAGCAGAAACATTTTTCGGGTTTTTGCCAACAACGAAATATCGAACGAATTTTCGAGCCAGAGCACCGAGTGTTCTCTGCACGTACAACCTCACTGCGCGATATAATGATTACCAGTGGCAGAGGGGGAATTTTTTTTTTTTAATATATTGTAAACGGTATACATAATAAGTAGCGTATATACTATTATAGGATTATAATATTATTATATTGTAGAAGTACCTATGCAATTTACGAATATGAAAATATTTAAACATTTTTTAACTATTATTATCTATTCTTTTTAGAGCCTCGGTGTAGTTGCATAACAATTGTACAGAATTTATTGATTATTATATGTGTATATAGATTCGCAGCCGACCATACATTTATGCAGGTTCCCGAACTGAGATCAAAAATTTCCGAAGGGTCTTATGTAAAAATGTTCAAAATGAGACATAATATTATTATACTATATTGTTTGTATAATTTACGAAGAACGAAAAATGTAATCATATGGGTTTTGAATAGTAAATTTTTATGTAATTTTAAGAAAAATGAAAATCCAACAATTTTAAAAATATTTAAATATATTGTTTAAGTAATTTAAAAATAGTCTTGTGTCAATACCATTTTTAATTGTTGTGAAATCACGATATTTATTAAAAAACCATGTTTACGCATTTTTAATTTTTATCAACTTGAGAATATTGTATCAAGATGAAATAAAAAATAAATTATAAAGAACACAATTATGATGTAGCCAATTTATGATATATTCATTTTTACACGTTTTATGAGCTGTTTAAAAAAAAAAAAATTAAAAAAATCGAAATTTTGACAGCTCATAAAACGCGTAAAAATGCATATATCGAAAATCGGCTACGTCAGTCGATAGATTAGCTAGAATTAGTTTTTTTATTTTGTAATTCTAACATGTTTGTGAGTTTATGAAAACGAAAAATGCTAATGGAAGTGTATAGCGTCTTCTTATAAGTGAATCGAATCTATATGTGAAGTTTATGAATGCCCGAATTTATATTACATATAAATCGAAGTCGACAATTTGCATTGTTTCATCAAGTTACAATTTCCATTTACGAAATATCCATATGCCTAACGAATTTTAGTCTGAGAGTGCAGCACCGCGTACACCTGTATAGGCTATAATATACGATGGATATTTTGTAATAATACGACGAGTCGAAATTCAAAATAAAAATAAAAATCCTTTTGACAGGGCCTACAATTCGTGTTGTTCCATGTTTAATATAATATTTGGGCATCTATTAGTTTTATGTTGAAAGAAAAATGAGTATATAGTTATCCATGATGATTATTCTGAATATTAAAGGCACGTATTTACTTATTTATTATAATATTATTATACATCATAATAATTTACGCCATGGTCGGTCGATAACGTTTTAGTTTAATTGGTTTCGTTATCGATATGATATTCTCAATATTATTAGGTTTTAAATCCATAGTTGATATATTGTAATTTAAACATATTATTTTAGTATTTACCTCGGGGAGAATATTATTATTATTATATTGTACTTTCCGATCAATTTATAAAGAAATAATTTTCAGCGATACCATAAGTTTTGATTTGATGAATTTTGAGTTTTGATGGAATATTTTAGGATTGGGTTCACCCTGACATTTTCACAGAAAAATTGCACAGGATCTCACAAAAAAACTATAAAAACCAAGGACCAGTCGCGTTTACTGCGATCATACATTCAAATTTAGGCACATATCGATTATGCACTAGAGAAAAGCCAACAAATATGTTTTGCTTGTTTTGTCTGAACAGTGTTCAAATAGTAAACACTAAACAGTATTATATAGGTGTTATTCGTATCGATTAACATAATTCTTATAATTATTTTTATTGCTAACGGTTATAATATTGTGGTCGGGTGTGATTAAATTATAATATATCGTATAGCCGATAGACAACAATAAGTAAGTAAGTACTTATAATGAAATATTTGACTAATACGAGTATAGTAATTAATCGATTATATTATATTATCCGAGTCTACTGATTGCCGTTTTTGCGATAGGTACACATATTCCTGTAGGTATAATATATAATCGCACTATCATTGTTCAATGGGGTACATACCTACTATCACAGAATATTTTCTGGTATTATTAATATTGTGTTGTTATTTTTATGGTAATCCGGTAAAACCACACATTTAAATTAATTAAATATTATAATTCGAATATTACAAAAATATATTAACTATACCTATAGTATACCGCGTACACGTGTACCTATTATAGGGTTGTCACTTGTTATCAAATAGGTACATGCACCTAACCTAACCTACACATGTGTGCGAGTCACAATCAGGGCGGTCTCAAAGAAAACACTTGGGGGGGGGGGGGTGAAAATGGGGGAAAAAATAACCTAATACTTCTCTTTAAAACATAAAACAGGCTAAAAAAAAAGCCAATCAACTCTTTTCCCATTTTGCCGACTAAAATCCTAATAATTTATAGTTTGCCGAGACTTAAAATAGGTACTTACTTCATTTTTGCATAATTTCCTGACAAAATTCCAAAATACTTTATTCAAAACGTGAATAAGCCAAAAAAAAGGCCATCGACTTTTTCTACTATTTGCCGGTGAGACCCGACCTCCCCAACCCAACATCTCACGGGACGGCCCTGGTCACAATATTAGTTTTCGACTTTTATTTGTAGGTTTAAAATGTTATAAAAATATTAATACAGCTATAGGTATACTTAAAATAAACTCAATTTTTTGTTTTTTTTCTCTCGCAAATGTGTGAAATTATATACATTTTCGATTATTATTTGATATTAATGCCGGTCGAAATATTACCTAGGTATTATGGTATTATGCAAAACAGCAAGTGCACATTTTGATTCATATTCTGGTGTTTTTTTTCTTGTATATTATTTCGAGTTGATTCAAATTTTAAGGGATGGACAAAAATAATTACTCGCGTAATTTATAATTGACATAATATATTATCAATTTATTTGAATTATAAATTATAATAAAAAATATTGATTAGTGTCGTACCAGCAAATAACACAGTACAATAATAAAAATTTAACAATATTAAAATCAGCAGGAAAGTTAAAAATGGAAATGAATATTTCATGAACATTTTTTCGTCTAGAAATTATAAAATCTCTATAGGAACCCTATCATACGCATTCTCTAGATCAATAAATACCATGCATAACTTCCTCTTATCTTCTCTGTAGGTACTTCTCTACTGTATAATACAAAATATTGGCGCCATCATTGATCTCCCAAGCATAAAGTCAAACTGATTTCTCCTAACAAATATCTCACTTTTTACTTTTACCTTTCCCCAAATTTTCCATACTGTGACTCGTACGTTTTATCGCCTCTACAATTCTCACAATTTGAATTTAAATTTATAAATTTCACGGAAATCTCATGGAAAAGACAATATTTTGGGAAAATATATTTTTACAAGAAGTATTAAATTTAGGAATAATAATATTAAAATAGGAAATATTTTTGTACCCAGTTAAATTCCAGAATAATAGATTCGACAATATTGTGAATAATGATATTATAGACCAATTTTAATAGGTATGTTATATGTTTTAGATAAAGAAAATCCTGATTTTTATAGTCTCTAAAAGTATAGGTAAAAAGTAAGTATCTATAAAATAATATCCCATTAAATTTTTTTTCAGTTTGTTTACATTCCGGAAAATATATAATATATTATATTCTTTAATTTTCGAATTGTGACTAATTTTGCTCTTAATCCGCATCCCTTCCCCTGATTTTGATGTGCCTTCATATAATATGTTTTATCTGTCATAGTTTTATAATATAATATTAAGTGTAGATACCTATTAATATTATATAGGTATAATTGTATATATATTTAAATATTTGTTATTTAATAAAGTTAAAAAAATCTCGAGAAAGTCTGTAGGACTGCTGCAGTAAGTATAGATGTCGGTTCAGATAGATTTCTTGGACGTGTATATTACAATTTTTAAATTATATACAATAATATATCTGACCTAAGTATTTATAGAGTATGAAATTGGTATAAATTATTTTAATCACTGCGTTCGAAACTGGTTTTCTAATACCAAGTCTGGTCTACTAAAGTGTTTTATAATTTTATAAATGATTAAAATGCAATAAAAATTATTTTTCGGAAATGTTCGATATCAATAATAATAAAAAAAAAATCATCCGAAATTTGGTTTACAGGCTCACAATTCAAAGTACATATTATATAGGTAGTATAAATTTATTATTTAGAAATTGTTTAAGGACGGGGGGGGGGTAAAATAATTAATCATAAGGCGACCTGTGGGGGCCAAAGCATGTTTTAAATGTTGATAACACAAGTATATAATCAGTTTTTGTTTTTTTAACATTATTTTTTTTTATATACGAAAACTAAATAATAAATAATTTATGTATTCGTATATATATATTTATATTTCTATAAGATGACATTTTATAAAATGCTAAAAGCTAATTATTATTTAAAATAAACATTGAACATCATACCAGTCATTATTTTTATGTATTATATATATTTTATAGGTATTGGCTTTTTTTAAATTAAATAATAAAACATTTCAATTTTTTATAAATTAAGAGAACATCGCACCCGCATTTGCTGTCTCTGTCTATCTAATAGGCAATATAGCAAAATTACATTACGCAAAACAATAAATGTGGTGTTTACATTAAAATTAAAGTTAAAACACCTATTACCAATTTTAAAAAGGAAAATATTTTCTAAAAAATGACATATTCTTTTTGTAAAATATTGTGTATTAAAGAAGTTACAGAGTTACAGCATTTTAAGTTTTCCTTTTTTTAAAACGCTGTAACTTCATTGATAAACAATATTTTACAAAAAGGATATGTCATTTTCTAGAAAATATTTTTCCTTTTTAAAATTGGTAATTGGTATTTTAATTCTAATTTTAATGTAGACTCCACATTTATTGTTTTGCGTAGTGTAATTTTGCTATATTGCCTATTAGATGGACGGAGACAACAAATGCGGGTGCAACGTCCTCTTAAAAACTCTTTAGAATAGTACTCAATATTAATAAAACTCTCTCCTAATACGATAATATAATAATCAACAAAAATTAAATTAATAAGATTAATAGAAGTATCAATAAAACGCAGTATAATTTAAGATTTATTAACATAGAGAATAAAGATACATTTAATTGTTAATTATTAAATATAAATATTATAATTTGTTTATAATAAAAAATGGAGTTTTCTGGATTTCTTGGAGAAAATTCATTTATTTACAATGTCGCAAACGCGCAATATTTTGTACTTGTTCCATAATTGGTAAGGAGTAGGTACCTCTATTATATAAATGAAGGGGTTAAAATTATAGGGGTGTAAGTCAATTTTACCTAATTTTCCAGAATAATAAGGTTTATTTAAGTTAAAATAAAATACTAATTTACAAAAGACCCTAGAAAACGGATTGAACTGTTACGGGTACTGACTTTAATTAGTTATAAAGAAAAATGCCTGAATTATCGTCATTTTGTATGATTTATATATTTAATATATCAACAACTTACAACTAGCTATACGGGATAGGACGAGATGTGCGTTTTACAATCTTGAATTCTAAATATCAATACCTACATTTTATAAATTGTTATGCCTACGCATTTCATGTTCATAATGATGATATTTTTGTAGCTATTTTTACAAACAATTTATATATATATATATATATATAATATATAGATAGATATAATATAGACCCCTCACTCTTGGGCTTGGGCTTTTTATTATTTTTGTAATAAAAATATTATTATCCCCCCCCCCTTTGGCTTATATTTTTCAATAATTTACTATATATTTCCATAAAAAATGTCCAAGCCCAATGGGGGATCTATCCTTCATTCCCCCCCCCCCCGTAATATTCCGCTGTACAGCATATAATACACAAATAGCTATAGGTACATTTATATGTTAAATATAATATTACATAATACATTATTTATAGCACAACTATACCTATATATTGTGGTGGATTCAAGGGAGGGCCCCCCTTGGCAGTTATATATTCGTAGTTGTAACAATATGAATTTAAATTATTATGAACAATTTTGACTCCCCCCCCCCTAAAAAAATATTCTATATCCGCCACTGCCTATAGGTATATGTAGTACTTAATTTATATTATATATTGTGCTGTAGCCTATTCGACTTATTAAAATTTTTTTGTTTATTTCATATTATAGGCAATTATCCGAATAATGTATTAAGAATAAATATTTTGGGAGGCTATATAGCCTGGTAGATTACTAGATTTCCCACTAGATTACTTAGACTGGAATGATGTACGAATGCGTATTTGTGTGTATGAACATATAGCTTTTTGTATTAAAATTTCCAACAGTTTTGGTCATTTTTCGAAGTTTACAAATTACGTCTACATACGAAGGTTGCTGCTCTTTCATTTCGAATTGATGTACATATATCTACATATTTCTATGGACGTCCTTGATACATATTTTAACACATGCTCATTTACCGTATGTATATATATATATATATATATATATATATAGTATCTACCTATATACTGTATGCATCATATTGTATATACCTATTATGTAACAGCATTTATTTTACGTCAACACACTGCAAAATATTAATATTACCTATGTTGACTCGTAAATATCGAAAGTGAATGCGTAAAACTATATTTAGGTACGCGCACTGCAGTTATTGCGATGATAATATTAATTTGTAATGATCATATATTATATATTATATACCTACAGGTAGGTTTTTCGTACTCGACTGGTAATATATATATGTTCCAGTGGATCGCATATAGATAATAAATAATTATTTAGCTATTTGATAAATAATGGTCAAAACCAGTCGTCAGTTACAATATAGGTATGTAGGTACCTCCTTATGATATAAATATTTATAAAAATTTACTCGACCTCCATTCCGCCGCGTAAACCCATCCGGTCGATCTGACTATGGCAGATTTTATATTATGATGATATACCTATACAAGAGACCAACTTCGTCGTACAGCTGCGCCGTGTGCACTATGATTTTAAAATATTATTATGCCTATTTAAACACATTATGTCTACACACGTAGGCGTATTATTTGTGATTTTTCATGATTTCATGCGTGGGGAGAAGGGGGGGGGAGGGGCAAGAGGAATTTTTTTCAAATTTTACTTTCCCGGGTCCTACAAAATCACGATTAAGCACAACGTAAATATTTCTCTTAGTTTTGTATTATCTCTATATATAGGTACATTATGAAGAAACATAATATTACATAGTTTCTTGAAATTCTGTAAATTTTTTTTTATTTTTATTTTTATTATTATTTATTTTTTTTTAGACACAAACGAGCAGACACCCAATTACAAAATATACAATTGATTTGATACGTCATACAGTAATATTTATTTGTGAATAGAAAAAGAAAAAGAAAAATGTTCATACATTAGACAAGAATATATACATAAACAAGTAGGTAATAATATCAAAGTAAGTAATCATCAAAAATATAAATAAACACTTTTTAAATTAAATAGATATCTATACAAAATAAGCAATTTGAAAAATCATTAACATTTCATAAAAAAAAACTCAATAAAATGAATAAAGATTTTAACTTTAAAGTGCAAAACATATTTGTCAATTATTTTTATATATTCTGAGCGGAGAGAGGAACTCTTTGTTTTTCAATGATGTTTATTTTTATTTTTTCTAGAAACTACATTTCAAGTATGAGTTTTGGGGTAAAGAGATTTTTTAATAAAAAGTTCATTCTAGATGGTACTTTGGAGTCATTTTTGGATTTTCTCGGTACTTTCCTTAAATGTATAGGAAAATGACTGAAAATTATTATTTTGAAATATAATAATTCCAAAGACTAAACATTTGCACCAAATCAATTGTCGGTAAGTAATTTATAAAATATTTTTAAATTAAATTTTTTTTATAAAAGTATAGTATTTATATTACAAATTTTTCGGGTAGAAGAAAACGAATAGGAGTTTTCGAGTACTTACTAAACTTTATAATAGAAAATTTATTTTAAACGGTACTTTTGAAATAGCATGTTTTAAGGAGGGAATAGACATACGCAGTATGATTAGTAAAGGGAATATATGTTGAAGGAAAGAGGAGGAGAGGAAGACTGAAACAAAGATGGGTAGTATGTAATAGAGTGTGATATGAGGTGGATGGGTGTAAGTGAAGAGAATGCAGCTGGATATTAAGTTAAGTGGAAATGCAAAAGTGAATAGTTGGGAGAAAATGCGAAGGTAAAGAAGAATTTATAAAATATCAAGGGGCAAAGCACTTTCAACTTTTGCTACAGGAGGCAGCCGCTCCCTTTCACCCCCACATTTTACGCTAATATATGCATAATATTTTTCAAATGATATTTTGTAATTTTCAAAATTATATCGTACTTGCCGCCACGCCATGTCGCGACGACGGGGCGGTTTTTTCCAAATCCGGCGAGGGGTTCCAGAATTGCTTTTTCTTTTTTAATTCGTTTCGAGTTGGCGAAAGTTAAAATTTCGAATTTGTTTTTACTTATATATTGCGAATCGTGTTATAATTTGTCGAGTGAAAACGTTCATTTCGCTCAGTGGTGTCAGGAGGACCTCGCTCGATTCGTACATTGTTTATAATATAATACATATACGGCGCAGGCGACCCGATGTAAGCGCGTCCAACTATATATACGTTATAAAGCTTCTTATATGGTTTCGTTATAATATATAATATTATGCTTTATATATACGCTTGGACCACGCAAAATGAATTATGTAATTATTACACGAGTTTCTGTAAATGGCTGTATAGCTGGTCATATTATGATAATAATATACAGGCAAAAACACGCCTACGTATACGTGAAGAATTTTGAAATTTTGAATATATACGCGTATTATATACCAACTCGTATAGGTATAGTTGTAGTGGGTGGGTAGAGGTTTAATTATATTTTATTGATTTTCGGTATAATATATATCCCATATATAGGTACATACTCGTAGTAATAATTATTTCAGTGGACATTTACAGCAGAAGCGTGTTCCCTTTGTTGTATTGGCATTTTGAAATTTGGGGAGGGGGCTGCTAAATATGAATTCCGGATACCGGTGGAATAAGATCGTGAGTTTCGATATTATTACATACAATAATATAGGTTTAGCAGAAACAAAAATTTTAAAATGATTATAGAATACTCAAAAATATAATATCAGAAAATGACGATTGACGTCTGCATACACGTGTTTATTGTGATAAAATATCAATATATGTTTAGTGTTTCGTAATTATTGGCATATTATTTTTGATAATATATCATCGTTTATTCAAACGATCAAATAAGTCGTTCGTATACGAGTTTATTATTTAATAATTCCAAGTGTCAACAGAACAATATAATATAAATACCTATCGTTTATTTATATACAATTGCAAGGTGACTGATTACAAGGTGCGAACGCAGGAAAAATTACGGGGGAAGGGGGTGTTTTTTTAAAATAATAAATTTTATATTTATATAAACGAATTATATATAGTATCATACATTCACACAATATATTATTGTATATTTTATGAATAGATTTTAGATACAGATTGTACAATAAATCATTTTATAAGTTACTAAAAAACAGACAAAATAAATGTCTCTTCTTTTTCTCCTTCTCCTAACTATTTGGGGTCGACAATCTTAGTCCTTCACTTCCACAGAACTCGATCTTCCGCATCCTCTCTTATATCCGCCCACCTCATATCACTCTCTATTACATCCACCCATCTCCGTCTTGGTCATCCTCTTCCCCTCTTTCTTTCAAAATTTATTCTTTTTACTACTTCTACTTCCTCTGTCTCTGTCTTTTTTTATTTATTTATTTTTTTTTAATGCCCTAGACATCTCAATATATTCTCCCTCATTTTTTCCTCTATCGAAGTCACTCCTATACTACCCCTTATATATTAATTTCTTATTTTGTCTTCTCTAGTCACTCCACCCATCCATCTTAACATTCTCATTTCTGCCACAATCATACACTGTTCGATATTCCTATCCACTACCCAGTATTCTAATCCGTACATCATTGCAGCTCACATCACTGTCTTTTGAAATGTACTTTTTAACCTAATTGAGATTCTTTTGTCACACAAAGTACCTGACGTAATATCCACGATTTAAAAATACTATACCTATCTGAATCAAAAACCTATATTTGAATGAACTTGAAGTAATCAACGGTGTTTGAAAATTTTTTCTGAACCGTTTAATATCCATCCGCGTCATGAAATATTTAAAACACATTATTTGGTTAACATTTGAACTAAAACACCATAAATGAAGCACAATAGTTCTCCGGCATAGTTCATAAATCAGTGGAAAATCCATTGGAGGATTTCCTCCCCCCCCAAAAAAAAAGTTACGAGAGGTTTATATATAATATATTTATACCATAGGTTTCCTCTGACAATTTTTTTTTTTTTTGCTTATTTTTATCAATTTTTGAAATAGATCTCCCTCAATTGATTCCTAGATCCAACACTGTATAAATGGTGTATGAACGGATTATATTTGTTACCTATATTTTCTGTATTTATATAAAATATTTCCGTTATAAGTGATATAGTTTTTATCGTGCGTGAAATAAAATGAAAAAATGAGACGAGGACTGCCGAGCACGGTAGATCAGAATTAGGTACGTACTTCACAATACCATCTGATTTCCTCTTTTAGTTAAAGAGATTGCAGTTCCTTCTTTAAGTATATTTTGCCATGGTCATCATTAAGTTTCAGGGTCAGCGACATTAAGTTTCATAGTATTTATTTTTGGCTAAAATACTGGTTTTATAATTTATATATTAATATAAAAAAAAAAAAAATATTCGTTTAAAATATTACATTATTAATGCATTTTAAATGTGAAAATTTTATATTTTCACCTATATAATATATAATAGGCATATATATTTTTAAATAATGAATATTCAGTTTTCATACTGTAGATAAAAATATTGGACACATTTTTAGATTATTTATTTATTTTTTATTATATATATATATTTATTTTTAGATTATTATCCATATTATATTGTTATATAGATAATATGATATATATATATTATATATATTTAATATTTATAATTATATTTTATCTTATAGTATTGTTTTATATTGATATTTTATTATAATATAGTAATCAGAAATCAGAATAATAAATAAAAAGAATTAAAAGTTTGAATATGATTTATATATTTAAATTGTTATTATAAATTATCAAAAGTGGCACAAGACATGTGGACACAGAACTTTGATAGGAATGTTATAAATACTACGAGATAGTGACATCTGTAAAATGTTATAAAAATATTATAATAACTTATTTATTTAATTTTGCATTTTGAATCGATAAATACACTTGAACTAAGTTATGCGTCTTTGTAATATTTACTAAGTCATTTTTATTTTGGAAAATTAAGAGCATTAATATTAAACATGTCTTTGGGGGAGTTCAAGTATTACGTCGTCACATTTTTGGTCTTTTTAGACTCCCTACTCCCCCTTGTCAGGAGTTGTCAGCAAATGTCAGGTCCTCTACTTTATTACGTTAGCATATGTCCGATGACCCCCTTATATTTAATAAAAAAAAAAAATTTCGAATTTTAAATGAATTAATTAAAAATAGATGAAAAGTGTTACATATTTTGAATTTTATTTGACATATTTTGATAAAAACAAGTACATATTTATTTTTTTTATTACTGCTGACGCCAGCATGGTTTTAACCACCCTCATCCCCCTTGTCAGCAAATGTAAGCATAAGAAATAACCCCCCCCCACCTCCCCCATTGCGCTTACGTAATACTTGAACGTCCCCTTATAGGTACCTACGAGTAATGAGTAGGTATATATATTGAATATGAATATAGTAAAAAGTACCATTCTAAGAAGTAAAATGTGGTTTATAGATTTTTGATATTATTACAATGACAATCTAACTATAAAATCATATTATTGTGTCATTGCAAGCCTCAATAAAATTATAACGTTTGTTTAAAATAAAATAAAATATTTAGTATTATAAAAATACGTTTAAAATATTGATAAAACAACTATAAGTTTAAAAAACAAGACCCGTTTAAACGTTTAATAAGTTTAAAGTTAAATTTTTTTTTTTCGTTTTTTTTTTTTAAGAATAAGATAGAAACAGTAATTTTTACGCAAAATGTAAACCTATATCATAATTTTAATATTATAACATGTATTTTAATAGTTTACTTTGAAGGTAAAATAGGTCATAAAATAAACCATGAAAAATCAAAATTGTTTATCGGGTCTTATATAATTAATAATGCTCGAATTCGAAGTGTTGCGCACGCTCTGACGCCTATGTATATATCTAGTATAATATCGATCATCCAGTTCAACACTGCGCAACATCCAAAAAAATTTATTTTTAAAAATGAGTTCATTACACTAGTTAGGTACATATTATATAGAATTGCATATAATTTTTATACTTTATTATCGTTCTTCGGAAAAAGTTTTGTTTTTCGAGTTGTCACAGTGTTGAACTGGATGGTCGATATGATTCTTACGAGATATACATATAGGTAGGTAGTACACGTAATTCCTCAGGCCATATTTTTGGTCAATATTTACCGCGGGTATCCATTTTTTATTTCCTCCTCAGTTTTCACCCTATGTAAATATTAACCAACTACTAGGTAGATATATATACTCAATATGTAGGTACTTGTAATTTTTGTTTGTAATTTTCAACTCTGACCCTTCACCCCTAATTAGACCATATACATTATGTCTATATATAATATAGAATCAATAAATGCATATAAGTTATTATACTAGAAATGAAATCAATAAATAGTTAAATAAATGTTACGAAAGTTCTCTCTTTTCAATTTAATTTTAAAATTTTTTCGAGGGAAAAGGTCCAGAATCAGTGTAATAATATAATTTTGGAAGCTATTGAAAGTATATATAAGCGATCTGTGATTTTTTGATCAGAAGAACTCGGAGAAGTGGTAAATATATATATTTCACCTATCTTAATACCTCATATCTATGTTAAATTAGAAACAGAATACAAATATTTCTCTTCGAGGTTTGTAGTTTTGATTATTTTTCAGTGAAAAACTATACAGAAAAAGTGAAATTTACAACTCGGACGCTTTGAGGAAAAACATAATTTTTGTTGTATCTTAGAAAATGGTACGTTTTCGAGGCATTAAAATTTCATCGATAATTAAATTTAGTATTTAGCAGATGTATTGCATGATGTATTGTTCCAATTATGTTTCTTACTTTGAACTCACTCTCTCTCCTTCTCTCTTTCTCTGTTTTCTATTTTATGATATTTTTTTTCGATTATTGAAAACTTAAAAATGTAATAAATGGTCAATAATTTTTTATTTTTTATAACACGTAAAATTAATTAAGTTTCATTTTTTTTCTGATTGATTAAATATTAAAATATTAATTACATATGAATCTTTTATAGACCAAATCGGAGAGTATATTATTATATATTTTTTATATTTTTATTATTTTATTTTTGTTTAGATAATTTAAAAATGAGAAAAAATTTTGATTTATATTTTATACATACATATAATTTTGAAAAAATATTATAAAATATATCAACACATTTTGAGAATGCTTTTACAATGTCCGTAAATCTAAATTGATGTAGTATTCATTGTTCTTTGAAAAGTCACTTTGCAATTAGTGTCACTCAGTAATAGTTAGGAAAACAGAACAAGTTACTTAATTTTTAAAACTGGTTGTAAGTTCAGTAAAAAATAAGTCAAGTTATAATAGTTTTTTTAAAAATAAATAACACAATTTGTTGTTAGTTAAAAGTCCATTTTATTTATATACTTATTTTCAATATTTTAATATATGAAGTATTGATAAGAAATCGTCATTAAAAGATTAATTTATACGGTTACGTAGTAATATGTTATTATCACATAATCAAATGATAACAAAATTATAAAAATAAAATTTCTGATTTGGTACTTAAATCATAAAAAGTAACTATAGTGACTATAGTTAAGTTTACGTTATACTGTGGTAAAAACTAATAAGTTATATTCGTTAAAAAATTCAGTTGGTAAATTTAGGTTAACTTAAAGTTAAAAGTTATTTAAAATTTTTTTTTATAACTTAACATTTAAATTTGTTATTGCCTAGCTTTTTGCAAAGTTGAAGTAAACAGATCAATATTAAAAAGGTACTTGAAAATATCATAACTCAAAACTTAGTATCCATCAAGTTTTGGGACCAATCCAATACATTTTTGCAATATGGATATCAAATGTGACTGCTGAATATTCTCTGTCAAGTTTATATATTGTACATCTTGTCTGTGAAATATATTTGATTACTAATTTTTCTGGAGTCTACAGTTTAAAATAGGTTATAGGTTAACCGCAACACGCTTTCAATATATTATTAATGATTCTGGTTATTGATTATTCCAAGTCCCAAGATAAGTTAAAATAAAGTAACTATATTTTTTTTAGACATATTTTTCAAAATAGTATATTGTTTTGCAGGACCTAATATTTGAATATTAATTTTAGGTTAAACGTTATATAGCGTCTTATGATTCATTTTCTTTCTTATTTATACAATAATTTATAACATTTATATTCATTGTTTATTTATATTTTATATACTTAGAAAATAATTGATATTTTTTTTTTATATAAATTGAGTCCTATTTTTTTTTTAAATAGGTAAATAAAAATGAAAAAGGCACAAGACTCTCTGAAACATGTCTCAAAAATAGTTTAATTTTTTTGTATATAAAATTTTAAAATTACCCGTTATCTTTGTGACGGTACCTATTATATATAAGTATATTATGTAGATTTATAACGCATATCGCATGCGTTTAATATTATAATAATTGTCATCAAATACCGCGAACTTTAAGAGATTCGCGAATAGAAAGTATAGAAAACTCGTCGTAATTAAGATATAGTGCTCGTGCAGAGTTTATAAATGAGTATATATATTTTTTTCGTATGTATAACTATTGTATTTTAACATATAGGTACTCAATATTGTTCGATACATTATTAATTTATACACACACATCATATAAGATTGAGATAATCATCCGAATAAACAGCTAACCCCGAAAGAGAAATAAATTAACCGGATTAAAAATGCAATTATATGTTACAGTCTATATTAAAATTACGTCAAATTGTATGGTAAAGTCTAGAATATTAAAAATATATTAGCATATTTACAAGCACCTATATGTATATATAAATACGAGTATATATGTATATGTATTAAAATATAATATTGCAATTTTTAGCATCCGAAACAGGTTTAATCCAAAAAAAATATATAGCAGATATTGGTATATGTATATACAGTTTATATTTTAGACCTACGTCACTTGTGTGTGTATATATATATACTATGTAGTCATATACTTTTGAATTGGTTAACGTATATTTTCTCGTTAATTTCTGCAGTTTAATAATATTTTTTAAGACTGGTTAAATCTGGCTTCCCAGGGTTCTATGTCATAATAATTTTTTATTTTCTCATGTACTAGTATCACTGTGAACTAGGATCTAGGGATTTATTTTTAATCTATAACAAGAGTTAAATTTTGTACACTGATTGGTGATTACACTATATAATCACTTCTACACTATTTTTGAAACGGTTTAATCATCTCTGTGGCGTAGTGCAAGAATGTCACTTTTTACAAATTGTGGACATTCGAACTTTTAAGCTTATTTAAAATTATCAGAAATTGTAAATATTTTATTTTTCAGTATATGAATTTTTTGGATTTTGAACATTTTGAATATAAAAAAGTGACATTGGCTCTTCTTGCACCAAGCCACAGAACTATAAAATATAAAGTATTAAAGTCAACATAAATAGTTTCACCGTATAGGTATAGATACTTCCTAAAATATAATAGGTATATCGTTTTCATTTTATAGAAAAGTTAGAGTGGCTAAAAATAGCAAGTAGGTATATGATTTTATTTTAACATGACCTGCGGAATGTCGTGGTAACATACGACACTCGATAATAATACATTTTTTTGGAAATTTTATTAGAATACTAGGTATATAGTAACTTGTAGGTTGTAGATCGTAGGTGTATATGTATATGTATATTGTATATTATAATATTGTGTAATAATTTAATATTATTACACGTGGTATGTTCTTATTCCTTTAATCATTACAGTTATGTAGGCATAGATTAAATTCATATTAACTAATACAATCAATAATATTACCGACGATATATAGCTAGGTGGGTACGTGTGATTTACGTTTTATAAAATAAAATAAATTTATATCGCGGTCGCAGTGATACTACGCAGACTGTATGGTTCTATGACAAAAGAACGAACGTAAAAGCGGCAAAAATACAAAAATGAGGGAAAATAAATATTAATTTTATATATCAATTATAGCGGACAACAAGTATGTTCAAATAAATAAAATGTTTTGTACACGGTTTTTAAATATTCTCATAAGAATATCACAAAAATAAAAATATTTTGTAAGTGATAGGTACATTCGTACATATTTTAGAAAGTCTTCTCAAAAATCCTATACATTCGTATGTGTTGTAATAAAAAATATTTATTGAAAAAAAGTCAATTTGTTGACCGTTGAATTGTGATATAGATTATATTGACAGCTATATACATGCCCAACTAGATTTATAAATATATTTGATATCTTCATAATGTTCTAATAATCTCTAAGGAGAATATCTGAAAATCGAGTACAAAATATTTTATTTACTATATACTCATATACATATATGTATATATGTATATATGTATATACATGGGTTTTTTGTTTTTGCTCAAATTGATATTCATTCATTTTGTTTTCACTCTTTTATCTCGGATACCGTTTTTTACATACAAATTATTCAGGTATATTTAGGTAGATTACTTTAAGAGGATACCCGTTACCCGTTTTTAGACAAATCTACCCTATAGATATTGTCGACTTGTGGTACGGACAGACCCGTTTTAGTTTGTGCGCATAAGTATACTATCTTCTTAAAATTACTCGAGTATAAGTCTACAGCTCACGCATATATTTCATATATTTCCGTTGTTCATATTTAGATGAATAATAATACTATTTAGTATCCAATTATGTAAATAACCTTATAATAAGTTGTAGGTATGTTAGTCTGCTTGTATTTGTCCACATACCTGTATAATATAATGTAGGTAATCGCATAGTGATTCTTTTATCGTATTTATTTAATTTTCTCTGTGAATATTTATCTTTTTTTAATTGATTTTTTTTTTAAAGTTCAAGATAATTATTTAACTACATTTATAAAGAAAATAGTTAATTATTTATTAGAATTTAAAATTTAAGAGCGTAATAGAGCGGGGTATCACATAAATTATTCCTCGTCCTTCCATACACCTTTTATCGAAACTTTAAATGCTTATAAATAATAAACTGTTGGTTTAATATTCTATATTGTCACATATAAATATTCTACGTCGAATTATCATGTCAATATATTGTTTGTCATCAGGAGCGTAGCGATGATTTTTTTTTTTTTTTGGGGAGGGGAGGGTAGTGTGTTTAATTTGGCCAACTGAATGAATTTTTTTCAATTTTTCAAAAAAATTGAACCTTTTTTTTGAATATGCAAAAAAAAAAGTTATCAACTTCTTTCTGTTTTTCGATTTACCATTACTAATTCTTACAATGGCCATTAACGATTTAGCCGACTGATAATCCATTTGGTCGACTGAAGCAACTTTGGGGATTCAAATTACCCCCTCCCTCTCGCTAGTTATGTCCTCGGTTGTCATTTAGAAAATAGTAAACATTTTTTAATTTTATATAAAAATATAGTGAATGTAGCTATCTCTAGTATACAGTGGTTGAATTGGAAAAAAAATAAGGATGGATTCTGAGCTTAGTTAAAAAATCAGCGTTCCTGGACATATGAAAAAAATGTAAGCCGTGGAGAACTTCGTCCTCCACACCTCCTATCTAAAGTTTCTTAATCAGGGAACATTTTTTAAAACATTTTAGATTATTATATAACATGAATAGAATAGAAAAATCCAAAAATTTTTTTACATCATTGTTGGGTTACATATTTTCAAGATAGCATAGTTTAAGCATTCTTCTTTTAGAATAATTTAACACTTCCTTTTAAATGAATAATCGAGGAAGTTGTAAATGTAGACCGAAATGAAGTTTATCGGTGTCGTATTGATTTATTCATCCTTTTAGGCTTTAGCCATTCACGGATAATGAAGATTATTTATTACCTATATGATACCAATATGATTTAATAAGATCAACTATTCAACATTTTATATCATGTTTTTTTATCTAAAACTTATTATGTGATAAGGACAAAAAAACTTTCATTTTCGTAATTTCACGATTTTTCCAAAAAAAAAATTATAATTTTTAAATGTTAAATAAAAATTAAAACAAACACTGCATTCCTTGCGTTTCTTAATAAATAAATTAAGTTAAACATTGTTAAACTCTGTTAAACATGAAAAAAAATGAAGAGTAGCTCCGTCCCCAAATTCACCATTGCTAGTATACAAAAAACAAAACTAAAATAATGAAAAAATAGAAGCACTTCTCTCGTTAGTTATTCAATTGAAAAGCAATTATCAATAGTTGCATTCGATAAAATGATTTTTAGCGGTGCTCGACGTGTAAATATACATCATAACTTTTATTAACATAAAAACAAATTAAATTATCAAAATGTTCAATTTCATGACGTCTTCTTATATATTATTGTTACAGATATATAATATTTCCCGTTATAAAAGGGAGTTTTCTTTTACGCTTAAGAAAACTACTAGGAAAAAAGAAAATGACCTATTTAAAGTAGCAACTAGAATGAATTTCCCATCGAAACTCCTATATTCGACTCCTTTTACCCGAAAAAGTAGTAGATACATACGAAAAAGAAAAATACATCTTTGTAAAACCAATAGTTTTCTCTCTACGCTCAGAGTTTGATATACAACTATTGTAAAATCAATGGATTTCTCACTTCATTCAAAATCTAAAAAATATATATTCACTTAAAAAAATAGGTGAACACAATAAAATAATTACTCTGTATACCATAGCAGATATATGGCCAGTTACCAATTACCATATTATACGGGTAAATTAATTAGTTAGATAATTTTTGGATACCTAATACATATACCTATATATATATATATAAAATTCAACAGAGGTCTGAGTTAATGCGATTTCTATTATTTCTATTATGCGTCACTACAAATCAAACACATTTTTTGAATCACTTTTTATAGTTATAATTCAAGAGATTTTTAAATAAACAAGTATACGATTCATGTTATTTCTATCATTATTAATCGTTAGAACTCGGAGGTTAGGTAATAGACGTGCAAGTAAAAGGCATGTTACATGCTATATTTACACATTTGTGTTATTTTTTTTCTAAATTTTATATCCTTATTTTATAGAATCTATTATTCTAGATCTATTAAGAATTATTACAGCTTTAATTACATTTTATCATTAATCATCAATTATCAATATAATTTTATCGGGTTGAGTATTGGATTATATATGGCGATCGAAAGAGTTAAGTTATGACTTTGACCATCTGCAGTTGGCAGACTTGTACAGGCGGATCTGTAAAGACCGAAGTCCGGTTATGAGTATCCTGTACTTACTGTTTTGATTAATTCCCGCATAACCGTTCATATTTTGTTTCTACTAAACTATATTATATGTCGTCATAAAATTATAGCCACTTATTGAAATCGTTCTCTCCGTGAAAAGTCATCTGCGAACTTCATGGAACAGAAACGGTATTTCGTTTTTGCATTTCGTGAAAAACAAAACAAATTTGGGGCAAAAATGTATAGGTACCTATACAAGTTATACTATTTTAACTCTTATTCAGGTCAACGATTTTTTTTTTCTACCAATTTTTACCATTCGATTATATTGATTACAGGTATAGGTACAAACTATAGTGTATATTGCTTTTATTTTTATTATTACAGCACGTTTAGTATGAGTGGTAGGTACATGCATATACACGAATGTACGTGACAAAACGATATAAACGATTATCCGGCTATCTCAAATTTCTACATTTTATTGGTTTTGACATAATATAATGTCCTACTTTGTTTTGTCTGTCAATCAAGTTGACAGACGCAGAAAGAGTTATCGCGCGAGGTCTGCAGGGTTTTCAAAACTTTTGTAGGCTTTTTTTCATATCATATTATGTAAGACGTAAGTAATATTGGTATAGAATATAGATATGATCATCGTACCTACTCAATTATTTTTGCGGTTCAGTGACGTCGTGTGCGATATAGGGGTTTCAGGTTTGAATATTTGTTGTTTTTTCCGGTTTGTTTTAAATAAAATTTGCGTTTTTAATTTCGAAGAACCACGATTTTAGTAACGTATTATGATCAATCTACCTATTTATTATTCCGACTACATAAATATGACAAAAATCAGGGGAAAAAATGGAATCTTGAATATTATTTTCGTACTTGGGTATACCGAAAATAATATGAATGTTTTCACGAAACAAATTTAATTATAAGTAGGTACTACATTATACTATTATAGTACCTGCAATACATTATGATATTATTAAATGCAATGGTATCTATAACCGGTTCATCGATAAGTTTCGGCGAACATGGTTTAAGTTTAAACAAATTTAACAATATACCTATTATTAAATATTTAATTTGGCGCATTTAGTATTTTCATTAAATAGAATAAATATATTTATATTATTTTTTGCTTTGAGTTGATATGGTATTTTTATATTGTACTGAATACAATCTGAGTTGTTATATTAAAAAAAAAAAAACAGTATTGATTTTGTTAAAAAAGGTTAAACCACATGTTTTAAACATTGATAAAAAATATTAGTTTAAAACGTTTTTAGTACATTTTTAATTAAAAAATCTATATTATGCATATTTTTTTAAAATAATAAATATTACAATTTCATGTACTTATTGGTGAATTAAAATATCATATAGGTTTGATAATATATATTCTGGTGAATACTACATTCTAATAAGAGTTGTAAAATATTACAAAAATATTAATTTACTTAACTTTTAAGTTTCATTTCATAAATCTACTTTAATGTTGGATATGATAGTGACGGTAGATATATTGAAATTGAAATCAATGACAAATCATATCTTTCGATAAAATGATTTTGAGCGAAGTTTCGGTGTATATAACATGAGTATTACTGTTCGTTATAACTAAAATTAATAAATTAATTATTTTATGGTAAAAAAAAATGCAATACTTAAAATTGTTATAAATAGCCAAAAATGAGGGAGGGTGAAATGTCACAAAATGTTTTCACGTTAATATTGTATTTAAATACATTCTATGTGAAAGTTTCAAGACTAGTACTATTATTTACGAAATTACAACGAAAATACGATATTTAAATGGAACAAAATTGTTCTTTTACTGTTTTTTCTTAATATTTTTAGTAGTTTTTTCTTATATGTTTATTAAAAAATGACCACTCTAAAGTACCAACTAGATGCAATTTGTTACCGGAAACAGGATAAACATATAACAATCGGAGAACTCCTTCTAATAGAATCTCTGAATACAGGCATAACTGTAAAAGAACAAAAAAAAAAAAAAAAAACACATCTTTGTAAACGTTTATAATATATTATTATATGTTTGTTCTTTTCAAAATAAATGTGTTTTAATTTCTAAGTTTTTTAAGTTTATACCCTTTATATGCCCGTTATGTCCGTTCGTCTGTCCGTAGTTATTAGTTACAAGTTTGTTGATTTGGTTTCCAGGGAGATAGATGTCATTGGTTTTATAATATTTTTAGTATATAGTTACGAGGAAAATTGTTGATTTGATTTCTGGGAACATAGATTTATTCGTTTTGTTTTATAATATTTTAAGATTATTGTTTAAAGTACGTTTAGAAATCGGGAATTTAGAACACTCACAAAATGGGCTTTTCTAACTTGTTTTCAACTTTGCAGATGAGTACTTAATACTACCTCAATTGATAGATATATTATAATGATTCGATATTATATTCTATACTATATTCTTTATATTTCAATAGTAAGTACCTTATTATACCTATGCAATTTAATTAAAATGTTGGGATATCCCGTGCTAAATTCAAAACAATAATCTAAAAGTATAAGATAAAACGAATAGTATTTATCTCCTTAGTATCCCCAAATCAACAATGATCCTCGTAACTGTGCATATAACATAATACAAATATTATTAAACGAATAATATATTATACTTCTTAGTTACCAAATCAATAATCGTAATTATGTACTAATAACTACGGACGGATACAACAGGAATATAAGCTGGTATTCTAATGTTTAGAAACCTAAAATTTGAATAGAAATGTATACTTGTTTGGATAATAAGTACTTACACGTATTTGATATGGGGGGGGGGTTTCTTTTTTAATGAGTATAAATAAATATAAATATGTAAAAAATTAAAAACCCTTCATGTAGTAATATCCTGGCCTCGCATTCTCACCTATTCAACATATTTTTATATCGATCGAATATTCAGGTTATACGTTTTAAATTCCGAGTGTGGCAAGGAGGCTATATAATATTGAGGTCTACAGTGTGATTTTTTCAAGTCTTCGGTGAACACATTTTTGGACCGGAAGAGAGTTCAAAAAGTTTCGCAATGCCTTTCTATCGATTGAAAATTGGACATAAATGGTGCTTCGGAGTTTGGTCAAAACCGGTAAATCCAAAGTTTTCGATAAAACGGCGAAAAATAATTGAAATTTACAGCAAAATATAATAGTATTCAGCTCCATGTTTATTGTTGTAATGTCAATATAAATAAATAATAACCGTAGAAATTCTAAAATATTTTCAATTTTGGCCGAAAATTAATTTTATAAATTCGGATGAAAATTGTAAATAAAAGAGAGATTTACTACATATATAGAATATTTTCATCTCTTTGTTCATTCTATCTTGAAAAAGTGTTATCGAGTATATTATGTATAGATAAGGCCGGGAAAACAGCGATATCGCACGATGGATTTACGAATTTATCAAGAGATTTCAGGTTTTTTTTTTATCATATTTTTATTTTGTATTTTTTTTTGAAAACCGTTGGGAATTTTTCGACTGACAAACGCCAAAACACCATCTGTGTCCAATTTCAAGCCGATATCGATAGTAGGTACGCTCAGCAAAAGTTTTACTTTTAGAATGATTTCACTCCCCCCCCTCACGTATTCCCTCATAAAAAATGATTTACATTATGACAAAAAAAAAAAAACAAACCCATCGTCATAAAATCAATAAATATTACTCGGAATTTATATAGTGGGATTGGGTTTCCGTAGTTATTTATCGGGTCTATATTATATAGATACTGCGCAGAATTGCAATAAAACACTCAGTTATATTCTAAATTGCTGTAATTTGAAACAAAATGGACACGTGATATGAGAGATATTGCTATAGTCCCTATATACACCTACATACAGTACTTACATGATACATACAGATTATTATTATTAGTCCTAGACTAATATTATAATCTACCATCACTATTAAAATAACTACTAATTCAAATTAAAAAAATAACCAAATATGAAATAATTGATTATTGAACAATGAGTGGTAATACAATCCTAAGCTGATTCCTTAGCTCAGTTTACTACAGTCTGTTTTCGGCCAATTAATACAAATTCCATTTCTGATCTGATTTCACATTATCATAAGGTCATTAGGAACGCATGGCGTTTCCAATGGGAGTAGCATACTGCAACGGCCAGTTGGTTTAAACATATTTGTCCTAATATTTCTCGATTTCTTTGGTTTTTCAATATTAATCTCTCTAAGTTTTATATTATTTCTCTCCTCAGACTTAGTTTTGGTCATAATTGTCTGCCTGCCCACGCTTTTTATCTTAATTTAAATTTATCTCTCTACTGCCCTTATGATGAAATTACTTCACATACTTTTTTATTGTCCTTCGTTTTCTTCGTTCTTTCGCACAAATTATTCAATTCCTCTTCCTCTTTTTATCAGAATCCAAAGTATATTCTTATTTTTTTTCTTTATTTTTTTTCTGTAATTAAGTATCCTTCTTTTATAATTCCGGATTTTCTATTTGATTTTGTTTAGTTCCGCTAATATTTGTATTTAATAATTTATAATTTGTCATTATTTTCATTTTCATTTTCATTTTCATGTTTTATTAATATTAATTGTTAAGCTTAAATGTATTTGTATTATGAAAGCTTTAATTTAATAAATCAAAATTAAAAAATACAATAATTGTAGTTTCGATAGCAAAGTTCTAGTTTAAAAGGACACCTGCAATTACTGTTTCTGTCTATATTTAATCTAATAGTCAAATATAAAAGAGCCAGTCAGTAGGGTGCGGAAGCAATTTACTCGTTGAGTAGGATACTGGTGGTGAATATATTGAATTTTAAAGCAATGATAAATCATTTCTTTCTAAAAAAAAAAACGATTCTGTATGGAGCTTTGGTGGATATACTTGACAATTACTGTAGATTATATTAATAATATATTAAACAAAAAAAAAGTTCAAAAAAGTGCGAACAATTATTTGGATGTAGAGGGATTCGAACCGAGGACCCTGGGCATAAAAACACCGTTAGCTACCACTAGATCACATAACAATATTGAAAAATATAAAAATAAATCTTTTAAATAAAAATCGTTAAATTTCAATTTGATATGACTTTAAAACCAAGTCCTATCGTCAAATTCTGACTTCGCCATTATGTTTTTGATCAAAAAATACATTAATACATGTATATATGTAAAAAAAAAAACCTAGAAAATAGTCAAGTCAAGAAAAGTCAGGTGTTTTGTGTGATAAAAGAATCCCTATTAGGTTAAAAGTTAAATTTTATAAGGTAGTGGTAAGACCTACAATGATGTATAGAACAGGTTGTTGAGCAGTAAATAGGAAGATAGAATAAAGAATGAGTGTAGCAGAGATGAGAATGTTAAGGAGGATGAGTGAAGTAACTAGAGGAGATAAAATAAGGAATGAGTATATAGTTGACAAAATAAGAAAGAATAGATTAAGTTGGTATGTATTAAGGGGTGAAGAGTCTGAGGAAGTAAGACTAGTAAAATAATTGTATGTTGTTAGAAAGATGAGGAGAGGAAGACCGAAAAAAAGGTGAAGGATGTAATGGCGAGTGATATGATAAAGGTGGGGAAAAATAATAGATAAGGGAATTAAGTATATATATATATATGTATATATATATATATATATATAGAATTAAGTAGAAGTCTAGGACTAGGGTGGTTGTTAGTAAATTTTTTTTTATAATTTTAATATGTTTATATATGCCTACTATGTTTTAAATTTAATTATAAATAATATCATAAATTATAATCCTGAATGTTTATAGTTATATCATTATTTATTTTTTACTTTATTTGGTTTTATTTATTTTTAATAGCGACTATATGGATATTTTTAATTACGTATTCCTGCCTAGAATAATTTTTGGAAAATGCAATCAATTTGTATGTATAAAACATTTTATGTTTTAAAAGTTAAACTTAATAATACTTTAACATACGTTTAAATTAATTATTAAACATCCGTGGTATATAGTATAGTCGTATAGATCAGTACTTAATCGGTTAGAATTTTGTTTGTTTGTGAGACAGTTATATTTATTTTATCCCTCTACAGATTTAGTAAAACGTGTGAGGAAAATATTTATTAAATATTTGATTATAAAAATACCTGTTTGCATTACTAAAAAATTCCATTAATCGTTTCACCATGAATCAAGATAGTGATTATTGCATATCAATAAAATTTATATCTAAAATTTTTTTCATACATAATATGTATATAGGTGGTACATATATTGTATTTTTTTGTCGATGAGTTAATATTAATTATTTTTGACATTGGAAAATGTCTTAAGTATTTTTAAATATTTTATTTGCTGTACTTATGTTATATTGTTGTAATATCTTAAGATAATTTTAAAAATATTATAGAAAATATATACTTTATACTAATTCGAGAATTACTCATATATCTACACGTACATCACCTGTTATTCTCACTTAATCGGCACTGTGTATAATTGTATAAATTTATACGTTTATAATTTATTTATTTATTAGGTATTACTGTATATTATTATGCGGTTGGTTATTGAATATTAATAACGAAAATCACGCTGTATGATATAATGATCGCATCGATCATACTAGAAAAAAGTACTTTTTTTTTTACAATGAATCATTTTAAACACTATCGATTGCTGAAAATTATTGTTTCGTACATAAAATACTATATATTAAGCTATATGTAAATTTCTAAAAATAAAAATTATATCTAGAATTTTTTTTCTGTTTTCTGAAAATAACAAAATAATAAACCCGTCCAGATTACAGGTGGTGGAAGTTGGTCGTTAGGTTTCGGAGTCCTCGGATAGGATAGTGTAATGTTATTATTTTAGATGTAAAAGTAAAAATAAATCTTTGAATTCGAAAAACAATTTTGAGCGAAGTTTGGTATATTATTTAATATTATTTTCTGATTTATGACAATTTTCTGTTACTTTGGTCGTTTCTCTTGCGTTTAAGAAAATTACTACAGAAAAAAATCGAAAAATGATTTATTTAATAATACTAAATAGATAATACGTTTTATATTAGAAAGCTCTGTAGGTACCTTAAAATGTCTACTCTACTATTAATTTAATTGTATATATATAATTAAGTATATATTTTTACTATTATTATTATTATTTTATAAATTACAGAAAAGTAATCAAAATTTTAACGTTTCAACTTTTTTTCACGTCAATATAATAGGATTAAAGTAATCATTATAGGTACAAATATATAACAGTTTTTGGTAATTTTCCTTTACACTTAATAGAAAACTACCGTAGAAAATCAAATTATGACTTCTTTAATGTACCAACTATAGAATGAATTTGCTGTAGGTATCAGAAAGCTTTTTGCTCGAAAACTTTTATTCGACTCATTTTACTCTAAAAATTTTATATACATAAAAAAATACATCATTGTAAAGTCGATATGTATGTTAGAATGCTAAGGATATAAAAAGAAACTAAATCGGTATTTTTTTTGCTGGATATGGTGATGTATTATGCATTATCCTTATTTATTTCTTATTTCTATATTCTTTAATTCATCTTAGATTGTATCAATTGTCGAATTACTGCTGCCATCATAAATATTAAAGGGACGCATCAACTCATGATTTGTATGCAGTTATTATCAATAAATGGTGTTATCATAGATCAAAATTTCGAAATGTGGAGTTCAAGTTTTAAATACAAAATAATACCTATTCTGATAAAAAATCAACCAAGTTTTATCAAAGGACTAACCTAACCGATTAAACTAGATGAGTGATAAAGGCATCTATAATTTGTAGATTTCAAAGGGAACAATAAACATATATATATATATATATATATATATATTATATATAATTAATAATTTTATAATATTATATATTATATATTACCTATTTGTTTGTAATATAATATTGTTTATTCTTAATATATTTAAAAAATAAAACACTTATAGTTTATTTTCAATAACATAGTTATTCAATATATTACGTTTAAATTTTTATTGATTAAAAATCGACAACTAAAATAATATGTGCAATACTTATATTATATTATAATATGACAAAAAAAAAAAAAAACAAAAAAAACATGTTTAATATTTGAACATCGTTCAAATGGTGTAAAACAATTTATAATTAATATACAATTTATTAATAAATTATAATATTATTATAAATAAGTGGTGGTAATTATAAAACATCACAGACTAGCAATTATTATAATATAGGTACATAAACGATAAACGTTATGTGTGTACTTGTGTGGGATATATATTAATATAGATTAACCTATAAAATATATTATAATTTTTCCATGATAGCTGATGGCAATATATTTATAACAATTTTTTTTTTTTTTTAATATAATACCTACTATTTTATTCTATTTTCTCACTATACAATATTATTTAAAGAATTAGTAAATACATGTTTCGAACGCTTTATGCAGTTGTGGTCACAATATATTGCGTTTATAAACAGTAACATCACGATATATCTGGTACATTAATTATGGTATAGGTAATATAGTATTATGTAATATATAATTGGTAATAATTCAATGGCAGATTTAATATATTTCCATCTCTATTTGCCTATAATATTATCCTAACTAAAATCAAAAATCAAAACCAAAATAAATAAATATATCTCTATTTGTAAAAAAAAAAAAATTCGCGTACGAATATATTTCTTTGCTTGCGATTATAAATGATTTTTGATGTTTTACATAATATTGCAGCTACTTGCTAAATGTACAAAAATATTTTAATAAAATTTTACTTTTATTTAATTGGACTTAATGATTTTAATTGTTGTTATAGTTATGTGTTTCTCGATTTTTACTTTTAAAAATTATTGACTGTATAGTGTATATGTTATATTATATTGTATAAATACTTGGACACGATTCTCATATTAGGTATAATATTGTATAATCAGTTCCGACAATGTATATATAGATAAGGCGTGTAATATGATATATAGTGTTAATCTATGATGTATATTACACTATATAGCTATAAGCCTCGACAAAAATAAAAATATTAAAATAACATTACCGATAGGTTATTATTAGTACCTATGCCTATAGTAGGTACTATGGCAAATATTTTATGACAGTAGTTCTTAAACATTTCATAGGAAGGTATGAACCATTTTGGAAAATTTGACCACTCATTTATGTCTTCAAGTCATCAATTTATGATGACCTTAATTTTTTTTAAATATTTTAATAAACACATTAGTTACTAATCCGACGCACAAATATTGAATTATTTTCTTTTGCAGTCAATGTAAATTAGTATATTTTTTATTCGAAAAATTTTCCTTCTAAAATTATATAGGTACAGTTCCAAAAACTTTTAAAAATTAATCATTATAATCATGACCGAAAATACAACTTCATAATAAATATTAAAAATTGGTATAGTATCTTTTTTTTCTTTTTAATAAACATAAAAAGTGTAATTTTGAATTTATTTCGGGATCCATCAAAAATTTGTTGAACCCTCAGTTTGGAAACCTTTGTACGAGCATAATATAACACTAGCATATAATATGAATAAGAGAGAAGTAAAAAATAGGTAGGTGATTCTTTTTTTTTTTATGTTTTATGTACATTTAATTATGCTGATTTATTTTGTTGATATTAGCAAACTTGGTACATTTACAAGAATAATAAAATCCGTACGTGACAAATGTTGATAATTTTGAATTTTGACTGTCTATATTTTTTTCTAATAAAATTAATACATATTGAACATTTTTAATATTTGCGTATTTAATAGTACATAATACCTGTAAGTACTATTAACCTAATGTAATTTTAATATTTGTATTTTTGTTGGATCTATCACTGTTTACCTTTTCTACATATTATATAAACAGAGATTACAATATTTTACCAGCTATATACTATTTCAATGTATTTTATATACACATAATATTTCAATATTACAATAAACCGACTATAATAATCTGGCATTTACAAAAAAAAGTTCTTTTCTGTCAGAGTTCAATTATAGCGTATATATATATATATAGTCATTTTTGACTAAACTTTGTAGCTAAATGTTAATTACGGGTTGTAAATAAAACTAATTCACGCTTTATTTTCGATATAATAGAAATAGCAATATTAATATCTCCCAAAAATTGGCTGTCCCTTAAAATTGTCCATTCTCAATGGAGCCACATCATAAACATCTATCTATATATCCGCCACTGGTTTAGTATCATATATGTATCGGTATAATATAGGAATATATAGTACAGAAAATGATGGTTGAAGACGTTTTTCAAATACATCGAATATACCCCCAAAATCAATATAATTATTTATCGTACACGTATACACATAATAGTAATGATAATGTGTGGTTTACTGTACTGCACTGCTAGTTATGTAATAAAAATAATGCATCAATAATTATATAGAATCTGATTTTTCTAACAGACTTAATATAATATATATGATTAATACATTATTATAGTTATATCGATTACCGATTATCGAAAATTGCGTCTCCTCCTACATTTTCCCATTGCGAAAACGTTAATTTTTCGGGACAATTGCGGACCGCAAGAGCGATTTTACGTCGAAAATATTTTGAAAACCGGAAAAAAATATATCCAATACCGTTGAATCGAAACAACTTTCTATAATTCATCCATATATTTTTATTCATATTAATATTCAATTGGGGCTGAAGAGCAATTTTTATAAAAATCAATATCCAACAATTTAAAAATATTTAATTAGATTTTAAAAGTCATTAGAAATAGTCATCTGTCAGTACCTTTTTTTTTATTGTTGTGTTATTATGATATTTGTTAAAAATCACTTTCACGTTCTATAACTACACTTTTTCTCTTTGTATTGGTAGACTCAACAATTTATACCAAATATGAAAGATGAGAATATTTATTGTGCTGGAACGGGAGTTTTATATTTCAATATGTTTATTCAAAAGCCTAAATTCCGTGATTTAAAATCGTGAAATTTTTAAATTAAAAAAAAAAAAAAACATAAAAAAATATTAAACTAAAAAACTTTAATAATCTTTCATATTTTTATTATTTTTTAACTCTGCAAATACTAAGAGAGAAGTTGTAGTTATTGTGCGTGAACGTATTTTAATACTACTAAAATGGGCGTGTCTCTTAAGGGTTAGATACATAAATATACATATAAATTTGTAGGGAAATACGAAAAACAACGTAAAAGCACAATGGAAAAAATTAGAAATGATTAAAATATCACTGTAAAAATGTTAAATTTAAACTAGTATTATGCTATGTATATTTACGTGGTTTATAAATATGAATTCATTTTGTACGTAAAATGTCAGTGAATTTATCCTGATATTGAAATTTACAAACTTGTTTGATCGACGTCAACTATTAAACGAATTGAAATTTATACAAACCCATTTGTTTATAAATATTTTTACTATAGATAAATATATACAAATATTCTAGCTTGATAAATTTCAACCATTCAAAAACGGTAAATTTACAAGTCATTTGTTAGTAAATTTTCATCACGCAGTGTTGTATATTTTTCACATTTATATATTTCACTATAAGTTATAGTTGATTGTTGCCGCATATTTCGTGTAAATTTCAACAGAATTTTTTTTACTATATTATACCTATAGCCGGAGTCTTGTATTTTTTTCATAATCATTTTCATTTAAGTTTCCACGTCACCGGCAGCATATCACCCGCACAACCATTAAAAAGAATATTACGCCGATCAACGACGTTAGAAAAAATAACGGTTTTGAGCAATTCGATACAAGGCAGATCATTTCAAAAAATACCTATAAAGTACCTACAGGTTTATTTAAAACTACCTATATGACATAATATTATATAATATATTGTCGCAAGGAATAAGACTGCAGGCCTAAGGGACTCGATTCAACACTATATGGGAATTTTATTGGATATTTTCGAATATTTATGGATTTTAAAGTATTTCAATATAAATGTATATATTTAATATATTGGGTCATTAAAAACTAAATTAGATTTTTATTTTTATTTTCATTAAAATTTTTTATATGATATTATTATATCTCTGCTGGGTAGGTGTACCTATTTTACGTTAAGTTTATTATATATATATATATAGTATAATATTTAAGGATAGGTTTTAACGCGGCCATGTGCTGAGTTCGGCAGACTCAGAGGGCGGCGATTCTCGTCAGCGCCAACAAGACGGGCACGGCCGCCGTGACGGCTCCCGGTACGTTCGGTCCGGGTCCACCTCCGGTCTGGGCCAGTCCCTGTTGGTTGGGTTCGTCGATTACGTTGGTCTGTATGTAACTAGGTTCGTCCGGTTTCTTGGTGACGGGCTGTTGCGTAGGGCCACCGGTCCGACCGGCCGACACTTGCCACGACGGCGTGCTGAACGACGCCCCTGCACCTTGAACGGTGTTCCCCCGGCTGGTCCTCTCACTGCCAATCGTCGATGACCCTCCGGTCCAGCTGCCACTGTTCTGCTCCGGTCTCCAATCGTCCTGCCGTTTCGTGGCTGTGCGACAAGAAAAAAAAATCCAATCGTTTAAAAGCCGGTATAGAGGGTGGAAGCACTTCGTTATCGTTGGATATTGGATATACTACTGGTGATGGATAATAAAAGCATCCGAATCGCATGCCAAAAATAAAAAACGTCTGAATTGCATACAACGTTTAAAATGGATCTGTTCGAATTGCATTCAGCGTTTAAAATATGGATCTGTCCGAATCGCATGCAGTATTCAAAGGCGGTTTGACCATAAGCAAATTTATAAATAATTAAAAATAAAAAAGTTATTTTAAAAAGTTATGTAAATTAAAAAGTAAAGAACAAAATGTACTTTACGGGTCACTTTTTTCTCATGCATGTACTATGTACACATGTACACATGTACACATGTAATATATACATTTGTACTATGTACACATGTTCACATGTACACATTTAATATATACATTTGTACTATGTACACATGTACACATGTACACATGTACACATGTACACATGTACACATGTTCACATGAACGCATGTACACATGTACACATGTTCACAAGTACACATGTTCACATGTACACATGTACACATGTACACATGTTCACATGTACACATGTACACATGTATACATGTTCACATGTACACATGTTCACATGAACGCATGTACACATGTACACATGTTCACAAGTACACATGTTCACATGTACACATGTTCACATGTACACATGTACACATGTACACATGTTCACATGTACACATGTACACATGTACACATGTACACATGTTCACATGAACGCATGTACACATGTACACATGTTCACAAGTACACATGTTCACATGTACACATGTACACATGTACACATGTTCACATGT
>JAIPRL010002016.1:0-68052 GCA_025469235.1 Pemphigus obesinymphae | reverse complement strand
TTAATTTTCAAATTTGACTAAATTTACCGATTATGATTCGGTTATCTGATAATTTCATCAATAACACTTATATTTTGTTGTTTATTTCAAAATTCTACAAAAAAAAAAAAAAAGGCCAAGGGGGGGGAGATTCGACACCCAGATCCCTCCCCCCCACGATTACGCCACTGCTCTCTGGCACATACGTTGGTTTGAACAATATATTTTACCGGTACGAGGCCTGTGCGTGTATGTCTGTCAAAGTCAATTTATTATTATGCAGTTAACTCGGTCATGATTTTTACTTATTGTTATTTGTACGTTCCGCACAAATGAAACGTTCAACGAAATTTAACATCTCTACTCCTTTCGACCGGCAAACGAACCCATATTATTTCTAAAATAAATAGGTTCGTCCGGGATAAGTGAGATCCAACTGTCGCGTTGCACAACACTGATCTATAACGGTTTAAACTCGATTTTAATTTTCGCCCCGCAGCGTCACAAATAACAATGTTTTCTAAACGATTTTCCGCTGTACGCATTATTCGTATAGCGACGTATTGTGACGGTATTTGTAGTATCGTGTCGACTTTTGTTTTTCGCACTCTATGTGTACATTTTGGGCCATGTATGATGGAAAAATGTAATAGATCTTCGTACGCCGTTGCAGTGTGGACAAAAAAAAAAAAAATAAAAATAAAAGTTCATAAAGTTTCATATAAATCTATATTTTTCGACATTACGGCCCAGAGAGAGTACCTATATATATATATATATATATATATATAACGTTATTACGTACACACGCGCATATATCGATGAGCATTAGAGCTGGGAAGCGCATTACGCCGATTGATTTTTATATTATGTGTGTGTTGCTCCACACGTGTAAATGCGTGTGCTTATATAATGTACGTGAAATATCGCGTGAGATTTCATATGCCCGGGTGTCTGAAACACGGGGGGGGGGGGAAATTAGAAATTTAAATATCTAAATTATTATTTTCGCGTATAAGGATATATTATAATATTTACACAGATTTGGCCCATAAAATATCGCGGACTATATATAATACTCGCGTACCTATATACTGTATTATTATAAGAGAATATAAAAAAAAATCACTTTCACATAACATATCTACCGACGGCAAATAGAATAATAAAGTGCGTATGTCGTGTGTTCGCGTTCAAAATACCATGTTATTGTTTGAAAAAAAAAAAAGGCCCGAAAAACGCGAAAAATGAATTATATTCCGGTAAAATATACCTATAATCATATGTATACGTATAGTATTATAATAACTACGCGAAATCATATTGATATTATATTCACTATATATTATATCGATGACATTTCATATTATATCACGCGGTAGGTACAAATTTCAGTCACGATTTATTATCACATAAACATTAAACGCATACTGTTTTAATATACCTACTATACGTTTTTATTGTATACGGCCCTGCGGAGTAGGTACTTTCTTAAGTATCAAATACGTTTTTGATATATTAAAATATGATTTTTGGGTTTTGTATATAATACTAATTTATTTCAAATAGTCTTATACTTTATACCCATGTTAGGTAGGTATATATTATCTTGTTAGAAATTGAAATCGCATAATACAGATTATAATATTATATTATTAAGTAAGCCGCCGTCCGATTATTATGATGGATAATTATTTATTGCATAATGTCTTCTGAATGTACTTCCCATACTTATTTATTACCAATTTCATTTCTTTCCTTTATTGATAACTGATTATAGGTGCTTACTACGCTACCTATCTACGCTATAGGCATATTATACTATTATTTCTAATATAATACTAGTGTAATAGTCAATAATATATATTAATAATATATGTAGGTTTTTTTTTAAATTTTAATTGTGTTTTAAAACAATTTCAAATTTTTTTTTTTCATATTTTTGAGTAATACTCATATACTTTTTAAACGTAGTCTTTGTAACTCTGTATACAGCAAAGATGGAATAAGTTAACGATAAAATGCATTAGCCAAAGATAAGTTAGCTCGAATATTGACAATGATATTTGTGATCTAGTTTTCGTTCTTGCTCCTTCTATAAGCCCTAAAGCTTAAATTGGCCATATGTCACATGTAAAACTATTAAAGTATTAGGTTCTATAAAGTGAGTTGCTACTGAATTCTAACTTATTAGCTCATTGAAGATACTATTCTGTGCACTAGTTATAGGTCCATGTTCGAGTATGGTTCTGTATTCTGGAGCCCACTTTTAGGCTTTAGCTGTATACTGACATCCAGATTACTTATAGCTTCGTGAGATATTCAAATTCATAATTTCCCGTTCTCCACCGCACGACTATGACCCAGTGCTAAATATAAAATATGTGTTATTATATCAACGCGACAGTAATCAGTACGTTTTGGCCATTTACTAAGATAAACCTTTGCCGATAACAATAAATTAGGTTATAGGTATTATTACGTATTGAAGACTACGTGATATAATGTGCGCTGTAAAAATATTAATGTGTAATCATAATTTGCGAGTCTGGTTAAGTTGATGAAAATATCTAACTAGTTTAAGTTAGAATATTCAATGTAATAAATTATCTATTATCCACATTGCCTACGTAAATATGTGCAAAGTACCATTTTTCCAGGAATTTTCGTATTTTTCGTGTATATGATCATTTTTACATCGCCCTAAATGTTTGCCTACTTTGCCCATAACATATACACCATATAAGTATATATATATATATATTGTATAAGTATGTATTTAGTGTAAGTATGTTATACACCGTACGTAAGGTAGATTTCTTTAAACTTGTAAAAATTACCTGCTTAATAGTACCAAGTACCAACTAGTAATAATTTGCTATATATATAACATGAAATCTCCAAATCTGCAACATATTTCTTTTTGGTCGAAAAGTGGCTTACAGAAAAATAAATAAACACCTTTCAAAATCAATAGCTTCCTCGATCCACTTAGAATTTAAAGTTAAATATAAAAAAAGCCGGTCAGTAGGGAGTGGAATCAATTAACCTGTTGAGTAAGACACTGATGAAGGTATTATATTGAATTTGAAAACAGTAATAAATTATTTATTTCGATAAAAATGATTCTAAGCTGCTTGGGCACGTATGTTGTTTTGGATTTTTCGAAGTCAAACGTGGAGGCAGTTTATTGGTACATTTTTGCTCAAATAGTATCACTGATATTTTAGCCATGTTCGCTTTGAGATTCTATTTTTCAAACCACTCCAATGTGAGATTGATTTGGCATTGCAGTCGGATTGTTTCTATTTTTAAGTTTTAATTGGCGCATAAAAACATTGTGTCGTCTGCATAAAGAGACGCTGGATTCAGCGTAAGTAGAAATATCGTTTGTGTATATTAAGTACAGCGCCGGCAAGAGGCAAGGCTCCTGAGGAACGCCTGCGAGGATTTGACGAGAAATAGAACAGTGGTTTTCCACTTTTACCTTCAACGTTCTGTTAGTATGAAAATTTTGGATAAGTTAAACACTTTAATGTATTGTATCTATTGTTAACATACCATGGTGATCAGTTGTAAATGTAAAACATATTCATTTGACTAGCATATTTTAAAACAAAATCAAAAATTTAGCTCTAAATATTAAGAGGCGATCTTCACTTTGCTAGACGTCATACTAAAATGAACTTTTTTTCGATTTTATTCCATTTAAATATTTAAATTTGTTAAATTACAAAACTTTAATATATATATATATATATATATATATATATATACTGTAAATACAATTTTAAATATAAATATAATACAAATCGCACTCTAGCAATCAACAAATACAATCAAATATAAACCATATAATAATATAATTTCGACTAAATCTAAAATATTAGTAGGTATATACCATATATTATTGTATATCATACATACACCGTATATTAGGTAGATTTTAGGTATAGTTATGAATAGTATACGTATGTATGATAATATACACCGTATAAAAAAAATTGTTCTTCTTCGCTAAGGAAATTACTAAATTAAAAATTGCTATGAAACATCTAGAGCCAATTTCTCATTGATATAATATAATTTCTAAAGTTTCTCATAGACTAATTCTAGTCAAAAATGTGCTTACAGAAAAATAAAAATAAATAAACGTTATGGTAAAATCGATAGTTTCCTCACTACCCTTAGAATCTAAAAGCTAGGAAAGCACTTCACATGTCGGATATGTAGGATATAGGAGAAATTAATTGGTCCAACGCCCCTTTAGCTTTAGGACAAAATAATGTGTATTATTATATTAGATTTGAAAGCAATGATAAATCATTGTATTCGATAAATACGTTTCTGAATGGTGTAATTTTTATTTTGGGTAAAAATCAAAAATTGACCTCTCCAAAGTAGGTACAAAGTGTAGAATTATTTTCTATCAAAAAATAACTTATTAAAATGTATTTTATATATACTAGCTGTCATATCCAGCTTTCTATTTTCTATTTCCTTTTAAATGCATTATGACAAGTTGTATATTTTATATATTTTATTTTATTATGATTTTTGAACTAGAATAAAAATCATTTTTTTCTTCCCCCCCCCCCCACCCACTGTATACAAATTAAGTATTAACTTATACACAGAGATTTTTTTACAAGATAATTTTATAAGCTTATAGTACACCGTGTTAAAAAGTAAAGTTAAAAATTTAATAATACTTTAACTCTTCAACTAAACTTTAACATTAACAGTTTATGCCCATTTTTGTATTATATAGTACCATATACGTACACACTTTTGAACTTTCTATAATTATTACTTATGGGGAGGGGACCACGTGATTTCAAAACGATTTTATAATGACAAAGTATAAAGCTGTCTCGAACTGCATTACTATTTAAGCTATATAATTTTTATATATACTGAAATTGTTTTTACGATGTGGTTTCGTTTTTAAAATAAATTCTAAATATTGAATATTAATCCATTTACATATTATTGTAATAAATGTTTTTTTCCGCAGAACACAATTAATTGATACAATCGTATATTATATATTTACATACGTATGTCTGACACGTCTAAGAAACACACTCCATATTGTATTAAAGTTCATTATTTATAATATAAAATACATTTTTTCCATCTTTCGTTTTCGAAAAATACATAACCGGTGTGAGGGACGTTTATTGGAAATGGCACTGTGTGTTTTGACGTCGTCGACTTTAAATATTTATAACTCTGGAGATTGAAATAATACGTTCGGCATTGATGCGGGAAGGTAAGTATAAAAATCTTGACGTTCCATTTTGTTTCGGATGTCAAATCATACTCAGACATGATTCGATTCAAATGTTAGTGTAAAAATAAAAATGCTCAAATAATATGTCATAATACATTATATTGGCCTTAGTGAAAAGTTTATAATCAAGATTGACTTTTGAACTTAATTTGAATTCTTTGACTAGTTATCGCCCATTATTGGTTTTCACACTTAAATTATAGCATATACTATAGTCTGTATATCTATGTTTTCTACTTTACATATAGGTATTGTTGTGTATGGTTGTTTTTAAATGTTTCAATCCAATTTCATGAACTATTCAAAAAGAGCACAAAATAATTTTAGAAGTATTCAAACCATATATTATAAAAGCATTTATATTCAAATATATTTGTAGTAAACTATTTGAATTGATGTATTCGATTAGGTATTTTTAATCATTTATTTTAAAAGTATTCTTCTAAATAAGGAACTATTTATATTAAATCGATAATTACACAACAGGTGAAAGATACAACGAATCTGAATGGCCTGCTCTTGCGCTATTATTTATAACATATACCCATACCAAGTGATCGCGCGAGTTTCCATATTTCTATATATAAATTAAATTTTTAATTTGTTTGTATGATCGATTGATCATGTATCACACATACATTGATTGAAATATTATTTAAATACATTTAAAATTCTTAAAATTCCAAAATTTAAATTATTTATTAATTGATATTTAAAATCAAAAATTGTTTCTTTTTTAATTTAACAATTTGATATAAACTCCGACTAATTAGATAAGATAAATCATCGTATACTCAATATTATTTAAGTACTCAAATATTTACATGTATATCTCTAAAAATCTAAAATAATGACATTTTTAATACATAATTTCATTGGGGTCAACATTATCTTGACCATAAAATAATGTTGTAATAATGATATTTCGTGTATTTATTTTATAATCTATATTTTATGAAATAATACGTATATATACGCTTATACTCATTTAACACAGTACGAAAAACTTACGAGCCGCTTATTTATTATTCATAAAATATATATATACAGAATATAATATGTAAATTGCAACAATAACTCAATCTCGTGACGTTTGTGCGATTATGTACGCGTGTATTACGCTCCAAGGCATCAGAAATACTACAATACTTATTTCCGACGTATTGTCTGTTCTATTTATTATTCGGACCTTTCAATACAAAATGTTTAAAAAAAAATCACTATTTATGTATGTATATTGTTCTATTAACTAAAAAAATGCTACAAAACAAATTATTGATTTAAATACGATAAAATATGTATCATAAATGACATAATCATTTAAATATACTAATAGACTAATGATAATAAAATTATTGTACATATGATATATTGAATTTAAATATTAATTAATTTAATTGTATTTGAGTATTAATTATTTGTATCTTAAATTAAAATCAGAATCAATAAACTACAAAAAAAAAACCTCGGTTTGTAAAAATCACAATTGAAACTAAACAAAATAAATACCTAGAAAAAAATATATATAGGTATAGAAAAAATAATTCAAAACAATAAACTATGAATATATAATTTTAAAATGTTAAATAAAGTCGTAAAAAATGTATAAAAATTTTAATTATTTAAAACTAGCTGAATTCTTCATTTAGATAAACCTTAACTATATCTATAATCTACATACTAATAAAATAATAAAATAATCAGTGATAAATATTTTTTCGAAAACCAAAACATGGTAATTTTCTATTAGGTATATAATATTCTAACCCCGAATAGACGGTTTTTCGTGGAAGAGAAAACTTTACTCTTTTTATTTAATCCCGTTATAAAACGGTAACCGTTTTACGTACCGGCGGCCGAGTGGATGTTTTCTTTTCAGTTTTTATCGCTGTCATGCTTTGTATTCACGATTTTTCCGTGTCCAATTCGTTCGTATTTCGCCTTTTCCGAAGACACAAAATTTAGGTACAAACCGTATAAGCTCTGTGTTCACCCTATAAATCGCATGGAAGAAAACCGTTCCTCCGTCCGTTTCTTATCGCTTGAGCGTTTTTCGCGCCGTCGTCTTATCACTCCAAAATCCCGAAATCGGCGTTGACGACCTTTTTCAGACGTCTTACGAGACTGTGTGGGTCGTATTTAGATTTCCCGGACGTTTTAAAGCCCGACTGAACATTTATTTTTCAACTAATCGTCCCTGTACGACCGAGACGTTTGTTCCCAATAAGTGTATAGGTACCAGCTATATCATGAGTCTGTTGAAGTACTGTACCGTCTGTTATCTGAATAGTTTAAATTCGAGAAATTTTGACCACCTTATCATCTCGATTAGATAGCTCAGTGGTATAGGGCTTCGATCGTTAAACCAACTTTAGAAACGGATTCACCGCTGCTTCGAATATCACTATGCCGATCTAAATTATTTTGCCTTTTTTTTCTAGGTCTCGGCGTCCACGGAGATAACGAATGTTCAATATTTATTCAATGTATGCGATATGTGAACGAAATCTTAATACATTTTTCTATCGTTGCAACTTTTATTTTTAGGTATTTATTATATTTTCTTTTGTTCGTTTAAACTACGTATAATAGTAGGTACATATTATATTACCCTGAGGCAAGTTCGTATTTTTTTTTTCTCGGACATTCGTAGATTTCAATATGGGATTTATAGTTTTATAAAAACTGAGAACGATAAGTTCGACCGACTGGTTCACATAGTAGGCACCTTTACTATATTTTTTTATATTGAATTTTAAATCGTCGGACTTCGTTCGACAAAGACGTTCGTTCAAAATATGTGTATAGGTACCATCTATTATCTGAATAGTGAATAGTTAAAATATGAAAAATGTCGACCATAATATCATCCGAGTAGATAGTTTGGTAGTATAGAACGTTGATTGTTAAACGAACTTTCCATATGGGTGCGAATTCCTCTATGCCGATATGATTTTTTTTTTTGCGTTTTTTTCTCGATCTTGGCGTCCACGAATATAACAAGTGTTCTCAATAGGTCCGAGTTCTTATAAAAATCTGAGAATTATAAGTTCGATACATTTTTGAATTACTTATCTACTTTGTCAACCTACAACAGAAACACTTTATGTGTGAAATGCTATGTTCTAGAAAGTGAAAATTTCCGCAGGCGAAATATTTTTAAAATTAATTAATTAACAGTATTATTTCTCAAAATCTTCGGTCACCACCTATTCCAGATCACGATAAAGTACATAATATACGTATGTAATTTTTGACTCAAAAAAAACTACACTAACAAGGTGTCACACTCAATAAGGGTTATAAATTCAAAGTTTTGCATTGAAAAGGTGTTAAGCTTACAAGTAGTCTCACTTAAAAGGAGTTATACTTACAAGGAGTTGCATTCAATCTACTAAACATATTATATCAATTAAAAAAGGTATTTAAATTAAATTTTAATTAATCTACAATACTGCTTATTAGTATTACCATAAAATTCGCCATTTTATGTTATGAATTTTCATGAATATATATTCAAAACTATATTTTGTTGAAAAAAAAAAAAATAGAAAATTAATTTAATAAAAGGGAAGTTTTATTTACGTTTCAAAAAAACTACTGTGAAAATTAAAAAATACTATTTCAAAGCCACCTAAAGAGTATTTACTATCAAAAGTGCTCTTTCCCCCAAAACTCCTCGATTCCTATTGCCCAATATGGTATTTCCAGAAAAATATACATAATTGTAAAACTAATAAAATTTTGGTCTATTCAAAATCTAAAATAAAATAAGGGTAGATACATAAAAGAAAACTTTTTTGGATTTCTATCTCTGAAGTTTACAAGTATGAGTTTAAACTGTAATTTGTGTAAAAAATAATTCTGAAAATGCAATTATCCCAGAAAATTAAATTTAAAAAAATATTTTTCTTTATATTTGGAAACATAAATAACTGTTTGGAAATAATTTTTAAGTGAGAATTCATTTATTTATTTATTTATTTATTTGAGTACATGAAAACCAGAAAACTGTCATACGATCGAATTTTTGATGTATGAAATAACGAAGTGTAGTTCCAAATTTTTATTTTCAATATATTTTACCCCGACTATCAAAATAAAGTAAACATACCTACTTAATAATACCGTTTAAAATCCTCGAGAAATAAATCACACTTGCCATTGAATAATTCCACGTTCTAGTGTGATTCTAATATCTAATCTAATAGAATTCCTGGGCGAATTAGATGAGGCAAGAAATTGTTTATCGGATGCACGATTTATAGATTTATAGTCGACTAACTAAAACGGTGCAGTAAATAATATACGAAAATTGATTAAATACGGTTTGCTCGTGAGCTTTAATCAACAATATATATTATGTACTGCGTATAAATACTTAATCACTATATCCTAGTATTGTATGTGGTCTTTGGAAAATTATGCAAATCTAACCTATAAATTATATTTAATTATGAAAAAAGTGTCTATACAACAATATGGAACGTGGCTCAAGAAATAGTAGATTTTCCCTATTGGTTATATCTTATTAAGTATTCAAGTGTTTAATCAAATATTTGATAACACTATTACTTACAACTAAATATTTTAATATTTTGCACTTCATTTTTTTAAGCCCACAAATATTCATTCCAAGGCTATTTTATAGTTTTAAGTATTTTTTTTTTATTGAAAAACAAAAAAAAACGACTGAGACTAATTTCGAAATATAATAGGATATTAAGTAATATAGTGAAAATGTGCTCTTATACTAATTAGTCTTCTTATATACAAGATGGTAAACATTTTTAACTTGTTTTTTCATAAGAAAACAGTTATACTATTTATTTAATTCCCGGTCTGTTTTCGCTCGTACCCACAGTGTATACCTTTTTGTCTACGGTTTTTAAACTATTCTCTGGTCGGAATTTTGAACCATGGTAACAAAAGTTTCCCTATACTATCTCCGCGGATTGCGTTTTTGGTCTGTGCGAAAGTGTACTGGTCTACCTTGGTTAATAACTGATGTATATCCATATACGATATTTGTTGACCGTATGAAATCACGATAACTTTAATTATTAAATAATTATTTTCATTTTTTTTTTTCATTTGTTTGAATCACCAAGTACTTTTCTATTATATTTTATTACATTTTGCGTTATGTGACTACCGGAATTATATCTTGAGATGAGTCCGTATTTTATTTGTGAGAACTTATTATACGATATTTTATCGGACATTCGTACATTTCTATACAACAATTGTGATAAATAAAAAAATATAGTATATAAATTAGATAAATATGGAGATTAATAAAAAAAGTATTAAATGAATATGATAGTTATTGTAGATAATTGTAATTTGATGTGTGGTTGTGATATCGTGTGAAATCGTGACATTTTGTATTCCTAACAATAATATTTCAAGTGTCTATTCTTTCGAATAAAAAAAATATATATATATTTATTCTTTGCAAGCACTTAAGGAATGAAAAACTATATCTTCTAGAAAGCTGAGACCACTGACCACCGCATGAAAAATATTTTTAAAATGTATTCATTAATAATATTATATCCCGAAAAATTAAAAAGTTACCGACTAATAAGAATCCCGATATACACGAATTTCACTAAAAGGTAATTCTAATAATAAGGTGAGGTACTCTATTAAATTTACACTTACAAGGAAGTGTCATACTTAAAAGAAATTGGACTCACAAGTAGTCTTGCTCAAAAAGATAATAAATATTATTAGATATATAGATCCCGTCAAATTTCACATCGTTTGTACATTAATTCAAAAATATCAAACTCTACAATATATAATTATTTTCATTAAAAATATTTAAAAAAAAATCACATAATTTAAACTTTAAAAGCCTATATATTATCTTATACAAGATTTTTACCGTTTAAAAATACAATTAAAATGATGAACTATAAGAATAGGATTTTTATTTTGCTCACCTCCATATAACTTGATGATTTTCTGAAAATGACAAATTATCTTAATTGTAATGTTTTATCTAACAAGATATTTTTATTTAGAGGATAATTTGTTGCTTTTCAAAAAAAAATTATAATTATCTCATTAATCCATCAGTGAAAAAAGTTGCAAATTATGCAAAAAAGAAATAAAATATTACCATTGGATTATTTGATCCACTAAGATATATTTTTTTTAATACTAGTATTATGAAAAAAAAATTTTGATTTCAAGTTGAGAATTGTACTAAATTTACCACATACAATTTTATTTAGGACGCAAATTTTTCAGTACAACAAAAAACTCAAGTGAGATAATTTGGTACATTTTTGCACTATTTGTTCCTTTTTAATTTTAATTTTATTTGTTTATTTGTTTCATGTTATTTTTTTTCCAAAAATGAATAAAATTGTTTAAAAATGGAACATAATGGGTATATGTGAGAACAAAATATCTCAACGCTAATCGAGAAATCCGAATTTGATATTTTGTTTTTTTTTAAATTTACAAAAATGGAAAGAATTTCGCATTTTTTATGAAAATCGTCAAGAGGATCAAATTGTTCATTTTGAAGTTTGAACAAATTATTGCATAGGAATAAATTATCCGGAAAATAAAGTACCACGCCCATAATGTCTTCATATAAAAATTGTCGGATATTTTAATCATTTTTTTAAAACACAAAATTACGTTGATCGTTATAAAATTGCATGTCTCTCTCGATAACTACATATTACAGACATAATGTCGCACGGCGTTTTGATTGTTTTTATTACATTTTTTTTTTTTTCATTATTACTACGTAATAGCATATTAAATTTTTAATACTCATTTTAAACAAACACGTGCAGGTTGTATTATATTATTACATAGGTATAGCATATTATTAAAAAAAAACTAATAAAATAGATTCCAAAAAAAAAAAAAAAAAGGGGGATAGAACATCGATCATACTAATATAATAGATGGAATTAAATATAGAATTTAATGGGCAATGAAGAACGGTCGCGGTGGCCAGGGTGTAATTACCTAAGCCAATAGCATATTATATATATTTTAGTTGTCGAGAACATATTGTACCCATAGCGACGTACGTTGCTCAGGTACCTTCTTTTATACAAACATTATGAAACCCTTCGTTTATATTTTTTTCTGTTTTTATATTTATGTTGGTTTTAACATCTGATAATATGAGACAAAAATGTTTTACAGTTATTTCGGAAGATATAGTTAAAATAGAAAGTATGAGTATAACAATTAAAAGTCTATTTAGAAAAAAGGTGCTCCCAAAAGTTTTGTGCGATAGATTGCAAATGTATGGAAATTAGTATAAATTAATAGAAAAAATAATCCGGTACACACATATTTTGGCATTATCATTGATCATTATTATACTTATACTACTCGTTGATATTGATTGTATGAATAATTCATACAAATCACACAATTATTGTATGATTGTATGATGTATTAATTGTATTCAACAGTTGATAGTAAGTATAGTAGAAGATACAGATAAAAATGGTTTTTATGGCTATGGTTAAAATGGCTTAATTTTTAAGTTGAGTGTTACTAAAACCTAATTTCCAAAATTTTGATATTATTTTATACAAGTACTGAAACTTTGAAAAAAAAAATACGTATATTTAAGTTGTGATCATATTTTTAATATATCCATTTAAAAAAAAAATCGTGTCTCAATCAAACAATCGTATTTTTTTTTTATAAAATGTATTATTAAATTGTTATTAAAATAAAAATAATCATAACAACTAAAACACTTTTATATTAAAAAGTATAAAATTATAAATCTATATAATCTAGGATGCAAAGGGAATTTCAATTAATAATAATTTTCAAATGTCCATTCTCTGTAAAAAAGCATCGTCTAATTATTGAGTATGCCAGTTAATCAGTATACTACTAATGTACCTACTATCTTATCATTTACGGTCAAAAATAGTATCATGTAACTGGAAAACTAATTGTTTATTTTAAACTAATAAAAAGAAAACGTTCGATACCTACACTATAGACATTTTAATTAAACTATGTTCTGTGCTGATTTTATACAATATTTCTGTGTAAATCATTAATCTTATCCGATTATAGGTTATAGGTATTAGATATAGATTAGATTAGATTAGATAGTTAAAGTATTTAAAACATGAAATTATAAATTAATATATGTTATAATTAATATGTAAATTAAGTAATGTTACGTAAAAGTAAAAAAGCCGGCTTGTAGTTGGTGAAAGCACTTCGTTCGGCGGATAGGATATTGGTGGTGGATATAATGAATTTGGAACGATGAAGTTTCGATGTATATAATACTAGAGTATTATTATTACTATATATATATAATATATAGTTAATAAAAAATACGACTTCGATATACATAGTGATATAGTAAATATTTGGTGTACATTTTAAGTTTCTGGCATTTTCATTACCTACTTAATTTATAATAATTTTCGGTCTCTTTGGTAGTAAAATATGACAAGTTTATTTATTATTCTCTAATTAATAACGAATTTTCGTATTATTTCTCTTATAAAATGTAGTATTTCGTTAAACTTAGCCCTTAGGATATCAAAAAATTACCTGTGTAGAACGAATTTCCTATCATTAACCTCTATGTCAAAAACTCTCCTTCTGTCCGAAAAAGTGTATACATACACGCATAGAAAATAAAAATAAAAAACACATTATTGTAAAACCAATAGGCGTTCATCGACACGTTCAGAATTCAAAATGATTATTGTTATATCTCGTATGATCATTTCTAAAACATAAATCCCTATTTCTTAACCGTAGTTAGTTATTATTATGAGTATATGACTACCAAGTAAATATTAAAAATATATGGAAAGTTCGTAGTAATTAAAAAACACGTATTCAAATAATACTGAAACCGGGCCCATCCTACATTTAGATTGAATTATTGAATATTTTTATAATTTTTTTTTTATACTATCTTAATATTATATATATATATATATATATATATATATATTGTTATACTCTTTAACGAGTCTGTCTATAAATCTACAGAATTCATTATCATCATCAATGTAACAAAATAATAAAAAATTCGGATAGTTACACGATTAACGAGTTGTGTATAGTGATGGTGTTCTACTATCGTATTTGTATTCGAATTCTCTATAGAGCAGTGCTTGAAAACGTTATATTTATAACGTTATTATAACGTTATAACGGAATAAAATCGATACGTTATAAAACGAAAAACGTTATAACGAAAAAAAAAAATAACGTTAAAAACGAAAAACGTTATTACGCAAAAAAAAAAAAAAAATAATAACGTTATAAAACGATTATTAATTATGTTAATATTATTTTTAAATCACGTTAAATAATCAGTATCATCCAAAGGCCAAATTAAAACACAAGTATTTTAATGTCCATATGAAAAGAACTAAATACATCATGCGTTCGGGTGCGATCTTGTGCTAATATTAATAGCTAAACACGCATTTGTTGTTTCTGTCTACCCAACAGGTAATATAGCAAAATCACACTACGTAGAATGTGAATTGCAGAATTTTGGTTAAATTTACAGTATAAAAAACGCAAAAAAACAAACGTTATAAAACGAAAAACGTTATAACGCAAAACAAAAATAACGTTATAAAACAAAAAATGTTATAACGCAAAACAAGAATAACGTTTTCAAGCCCTGCTATAGAGTTCGTTTACCAAACCGAGTCACAATGGAAGCAATAAGGGGGGTGTCTATAATGTAGGGCAATCGTCCTGCCCAAATGCAGTTGCACCATAACTGTACCCTAACTTTTTTTGAAAAATTTTCAAAACTTTTATTTTTGCTCATTCTCTTCTTTCGGAACGGATGTTTGGGACGCATTTAATTTGCCCCGTCGAAAAAATCTGTTGTCGTGATTTACCTTTCCCCCAAAAATAAAAACAAATTTCTATCGCCGATCCTGTTGAGACAAATATATAACATTATGTATTTATAGTATTGCGAACACCATATAATATATATGTGCTATTCGCTAAAACAGTAATTCAACGTTTATACGTTTATAAAGTATAGCTGTTTCCTAGTGTTTTCTGGAAGTACGTTGCGTGTATTTAGGGACGTTGAACTCGTCCACGTAAACAGCACAGACGAGACACGACGATACCATCCCCTGGGCATTTAGCCGACTTCTTTTTTTTCCAAGAAAATATTGTCCTAAATACATAAAACGTGTACGTAAACGGACACTATATATAATATCCGCGAAAAGCAACATGCGATAATTTCGTCAAATGTATGATATACGTCCTATTTACAGTTAGATATTTCAGTATAATATATTATATAAACATGCTTTAAGTTTTAACCGCAACCACGGTATCCAATTTGTCTTTGTTTACATATTTTATGTACATATTCGCATATAGTTTTAAGCAACTAAACATTCATGGAAACCCGTCACATTATTTAATGAGAAATTATTAATATATGAACATCGAAAATATGTGGAAAAACGTGAACATACATATGAAATGATGAAAATAATTTGATTTTACAAATATTTTCTAATATTTAAAAGAAAAACAATAGGTACACACTATTTATTGTAAAATAAATATAATGTATAAAAATAAAATGTGCCTAGAGTATTCGCAAAAGCACATTGTAGGTAACAACTGTAGTTTCGACTGTAAGTCGTCATCAAGTTACAAATAATTAATGAAAAAACAAAAAAGAGACACAAAAAATATATATGAAAATAAATTTTCATATTTAGAGCAAAATTAATATCTTCTTATGTACCTATATCTCCATCCTGTATTTATCATGTGTTCTGTGGCAAAATCTCGTGGTATCAGTGGAGATTATTATAGAGAATGTTTAGACGAAATTCCAATCAACCTTATTGCCATTATTTATTTATTTTTTATCCGTTTGAATTTTTTAAACACGTAATTACCATTGATTATAGATTACTTGTATACATTTTATAATAATATATAATTAATGGTATAATTACGTATAACTAGTGATGTTAATATGATAATATTTCTGGAAATTTATGAAATTTAAAAATTATAATGTGTTTTTTTAATAGAGCTTACGTATAACATAATATTCTACTGCGTAGTGATGGCACGTGATAAACCTGAAATTTCAATATAAAAATATTTTTATTTTGGTTTATTACACAAACAATCAAAGTTGTGAGTCTGTATTCAATTTCTACAAATTATTATCGTAGTTATTTACTTTAATCGCAGCCATTGGGTGATAACTTTTATTATGATTATTATTATTATTATTCAATAGTCTCGAAGCCTTTATGGGCCAACTTTAACCACGAAATATTCAAATGTCTACAATCGTCACGTTGTACTATAAATACATTTTGAAAATTTTGTATATACTTTTATCGTTATTATATATCACTTTTATTACGTACGGTATTTACCGAAAATTTGCAAATTTCTGCATGGCCATGGTTCGATCGACTGATATTCACCGACTAGTAGAATGTAACTATACCTATTACTAAATCAATACATTACGGTGAATTTATTCAAATCATTGGATTTTCTAAGTGTTTTTCCCAATTTTAGTAGATTTTTATCGTATGAAAATCGATACACTCAAACGGGACTTCATATATAAATCTGAGAACGGTAATATACAGAAAATCCTACCAACTAATTCTCAGATTACCCACATTATCCACCTATTCATCTGAAAAACTTAAGTGGTTGTGTAATAGAATAGCGAAGAAACTTAAATAAAAATAATAATAATATAATATGGCAAATAAACATTACCTATTGCATAAAAATAATTTATAGTATTTCAGTCACAATTACTCAAATGTATTTCATATATGATTATAAAATTATATTGTATATTTTTCATCATTTCGTAATATTACGGTATAATAAAAATCTAGAATAGATAAATTGTGAATTGGCATTAATATTAACAATCAACGACGAATATCAAAATTATTGTTTTACCTTTATAATTCATATGAGATAGAAGAAAAAAATTTTAAAATGTTATTATCGACTGCATAATTAGATTTTTGATCATTTGATGTATCTTTTCGTGTAAAAAAAATACATGATATAAAAAAAAAAATATATATATATATAAATACAAGATACATAAGATACTTTCAGAATATGCATTATGACACAAGATTCAAGGTACAGTTGTATCTTTGACACGTATCAAAGATACATGTATCTGTGATACTACCCAACCTTGGAAATGGGAAGGATTAAAATTATTTTGAAGGAATATTAATATTATGAAAGAAAATAAAATTAGGTGTAGATATAAAACGTAAAATTTGATATATGTAATTATAGTATAGGCAACCGAGTAATAACAAGATATCGAAAAGTTAATAGATTAAAAGAAAAATCTTAACAATCACAAGTTATTGCAAAATCCAGTATATACGAGTATATATATGCACTAATAAAGAGTTTCGATTTATAATTTTTAATTCAAAAGGAGTTGCGATTAATTTTAATGATTCGAATCCTAATTTTCGGTACATTTGTGTTTTAGTGAATGGAGTAATATAAATTTTGTAAGATGATCCTGATAAACTAATGTAAATTTATATTTAAGTACGGTAAAAAACATCAGTAAAATTCACCCGGTAAATGTATCGAGCTCTGTTCATAATATTATTTTTATCGAAAGAAATAATTGGTTATTGCTTTCAAATACAATATGTCCACCACCAGAATCATCCCCAAAGGAGCGGAGTATTTTTATTACATATTTATTTTTTTTTTTTAATTATTACACCGAAGATTCACGCACTCAGTATCGTTTATATTGGATGTGACGCGATTCGTGTGCACTTCTCTCAGATGCAATAAACGTTCACCGAGATTGTCCTGTCCGAGGGGTTCTACTATACTGACAACGTCCGACGAACGAAGTGCGCGTTTTTTCCACTTTGACTTTATACGTTTACGTGTGGAGTTCGTTCGTCATCTGTCTGGGATTTTCGGGTTAACTGAAAACCCGAAAACGCATAAAAAAATAATAATCGAAAACATATTTGCCTATATTTTGACGATCATACATACATAACGCACTAACTTACATATTATATACAAAAAATCCACAAAATATGGTATATACCCACAAACCGGGGCTCTAATCAAAAAAAATTATTTTGTTTAACGTTATATGAATTTAAACGTTAACGAATATATTTTGATGTTTTATGTTATGATAATTTAAATGTTATCAGTCTTTCCGTTTATCGTTTTGTTTTTCTATATTTTTTGTTTCGCGTTTTTATTATGTTTTTCACACGTTGAACAAAAAAATTTGTACTTTTTTTTTCAACTTTTTCATTATTATTTACCGCACTTAGTGACCTGGCAAGGACCAGGATCATTCGCCCATTTCATTCAGTCGGACAGTTTGAATCGAATATATCCTCCAATATACTTGGAATAACTACATCAGATAAGTAATTCAATTTTGCAAATAATTTTAGAGGATTACTCACATAATTTACTATTTATAACGTTATGACAATTTAAACGTTATAGAGTTTGTAGTGTTTAACGTTATAATCATTTTAAACGTTATAGATTTTTTAGTGTTTAACCTTATAAGGATTTAAACGTTAACGAATATTTCACGTTTTACGTTATGATAATTTAAATGTCATCAAAGTCTTTCCGTTTATCGTTATATTTTGTTTTAATATGTTTTCCTCGTTTTTTCGTTATCTATTTGAATCGTTTAACGTGTTATACTCATAACGTTTATGAAAACGCATTCGTCACAAACAAACATATATATATATACATATAAAATCATATACAGCTGTGCGTACATACGAGGAGCGGCAACAAGCAGCAGCCTGTCGCTCGGGCGACGCACGCTGTGACCGCGCATGGAAGCAAACGAGAAAAAAGAAAAAGGGGGTAGGAAAAAATAAAAATCCCGCGCGAATATAATAATTTACATTGTTAATAACGTGACAGTGCGGGGAATGGGTGCAGCACGCACACACACACACACACACACACACACACGCACGTATGCAAGCGCGCACATGTACGAATTTTTCCGGTTATCATTTATAAATATAACATAATATTATAACATAAATATATATATATATATGTATGTTGTACGCGAACAGTTATAATATAGGGTGTCGGCGCCCAGGTGAACGAACTCACCCCATTCGCCTGGACCCATTGTCGTCGTAGAGGGTGTAATATGCTAGTATATATATATATATATTCATATATATATACATACATATATACATATATACTGTTGTCTCGGATCCGTCGCGACTTGGGGTCGCGTGCGACCCGTTCCCGACCGTCCGTCAGCTGCTCGCCCATCGCCCGTGTGCATTACCGCCGCTCCCGTCTGTTGCTCCGTTCCGACGTCACGGTCAACGCACGTGTGTGTGCTTATATTGTATTATACGGAGTGCGCGTACACGTCACCGGACCTGTAAATACTGTGCGGACCGCGCGCACTAAATATATATCAACATTGATAGTAGGTATAACGACCACATTCACCGAAATCGAGTTACCGCAATAACCGGGCGCGTGACTTAAGACGGGTTCACACTTCATCGTGTCGTTCTTTTGATGACCGTGTGTGCCGAAATGTTATCACAATTACCAAGTATATATCCACGTGCTGCTGCTATAATTCCTTATCGAAATATAAATATAATATTAAATTTAAGTTTCGAGTTTTCAACACAATATTGACTACAACTCGTTACTGTTTGTTTTTTACTGCAATTTCACTACAAAAAAAAAAAAATTATACGAATATCAACTATAAGAATATTATAACAATTATTATTCAACGCATAAAAGAAAAATTGTACCTTGTGCGATTATTTGAAGGATATCCTAATAACATATAGAAAGAAGATAAACACAATAAATAAATACACGCATAATACATTATGTCTAGATACCTATGCAATGTTACAGAAAATGTATAATGTATATTAATTTTAATGTAAGAGTATAATGAGACAATCGTATAATTTGGTATCTTTATTTTTTTCTGTGGTATCAGCGTCTAGCGATATATTATCAAAATCAGTAATCACACGACCGAAACATTGAATATATTTAACTATGCGGTAACATTTGGTAACTCTGGTACCATGATCAAAAATACGTCAAACCATTTGGTATACCGTAATATAACTACACGGTTTAACCAATCAGAACATAGTATTTTATGCAACAAAACACGACACGATGAAGTGCCTTTATTGAAATTCGTCAAGGAATATTAAAAAAGTTTATATAATGACTCTCACGCGCATATGTTGGCTTCAACGTTTTATATACACAATGAGTGAGCGGTCTATACACTATAAGTCTATGGTATACGTTATTGCACACGGGGTCGGGCGGTACCACGGACATTTTATACGTATCGAGGACACTTTTTTATCTTTTATATTATCATAGAATATCATAGAAGCGACACTTAGTGCTGATACCAGTTTGTTTACAAATTTCCGGGGCCCTGTCTTGATGTAAGCAACGACCGCCCCGAAACTCCGTCTTGAAGTTATTAACGTTGTGCAACGACAACCAAATCCTGAGAACGAATTAATGTCGCATGGATTTATGGCACCGATACATTTTATAGACAATTTTTTAAAGTTTAAAACATACGTCATACAAAGCACATTTTTCATAATTTCATTGTTTATTTGAAACCCCCAAAATTTCAGACTGTAATCTGGTTCATTTTTCTACATTATTTTCTTCGCGATTGAAAATGATTATATAGGTATTCGTGGTGATAAGACGGTCAGCTGATTTCGTGATCAACGAAAAATATATTGCCCGAACAAAAGAAATCCGTAAAGTGATTCTTTTTCTATTATGTTCTATGATATCATATCTTGTATCATGATAAATTTTCTGAATGGCAGTATTTTTGAATAATATCAGACTCGGTTAAAATTCTTTTAAAAAGTATTTCGAATACATATATGTTCCGAATACTTCCAAAAAAAAGCGTTCAGAATATGTGTTCGAATACTTTATAATTATAGTATTCACTATTCTCTAAGTATTTAAATTATTCCAAATACTTTTAAAAACTTTTTTTTTTCTATACTTTAATAACAAAAATAATATCTAATATTATTATATTTAATCATTTTATTTTTCGTTGTATATGATAATTCATGTAAATAATAATACAAGTAATAAGGGAGTAGGAATATTTTTTTATAATTATTAGTACTATATACTTATATAAGATCTCATATCACTAACTACTGTAATTACATAATTTTTTTATAATAAAATAACATATTCAAACTATTTATTTCATCAATAAAAATTTTTATTATTATTTAAATCAACATATTAAAAATTTTAAATAATTTAACTGTCCCACTTAAATTACTATAAAACTGTACATGTATGTACTTACATATAAATACAATTTACACTAATAGAAAATAATGAAATTATTTTTAAAAATGTAATTGAACCCTAATAAAGTATTCGGAATTCTGTACTCAGAATACTACCCAAGTCTGTTGAATATACATCATATGATCGAAAATCTAATTAAATACGATAGGTATTAATTATATATTATATTATATAATATATATATTTTATGGCAATAACGTTTTTTTTAAATTTTTCTTCCCAACTCATATTGTAAAAAATTAAAAATAATTATTTTGATTGTATTTGTTGTTCATTGTTAATACATACTGACATAAACTCGCAATTAATCTACCGGATGTTGATACCCTAAAAAATCTACAAAAAATACCTAAAAAAAATATATTTATGACCTAAAAAACACAAAAATTCCATAAAAATATAAAGAAATTCAATTTATAATCTAAATACATAAATAAATACCTTTAAAATTATTTAAATGACTTAAATTATATATTGTATTAGGTATATTTATTATATTTTATATGGCGTATTTTATATTTCTTGTATTCAGATTTTTTTCATACTCTTTACGGTGTAATATACGTTTTTAAAACTAAAATGTATGCACAATTGTTAAATTGTATGTTGAAAAATGTATATAACGTAAAATAATGATAAAAAAAATCTGATCAGTAGAGATAGTTGAAATAATTCCCTTAACAAAAAGGATTCTAGTAGTGGATATATTAAATATGAAAGCAATGATAACGCATTTATTTTGATAAAACAATTCTGAGCAAAGCTTAATTAATGGATAAAAAAAAATTTTAGCGGAGCTAAAAGTGTGACAAAAATAAATTTTATCTACTTATATATTTATTTCCATGAAAAAAGTAGCAAAAATTTAATTCCATTTTTATATATATATGTAATATTATATTTAAAATAATGTTGGCCATATACATAAATAATGTTAATTGAAACGTATTTAAACAAACGAAATGTGTATATCTATTGTTTATAATTTTCGTTAAAATTGTTTAATGTTATTTTGAGTATTTTTCTTGTATACTTTTAAGTGCATTTTTTTTTTTTTAAGCGTTTTCATAAATCTATTTAACATTTTACAATAATTAATATCGTTCTTTAAATAATTGTTAGTTAAATACCTATACAATTTTTATTCAGTATTAATTATTCAAAAAATGATGGAAGGCGTTTAACGAGGTCGTGAACGAACCTATACATCATGAATGCCGAATATCTGTAGATGTCCGAATGGACTGGAGAGACGTCAGTGGAATTGTTCTAGAAAGTTCATTACATAAAGAGATGAAGCTTACCGACAGCCAATATCCATTGAGGATATAATGTGACGAAGAAAAAGTTCAACAAAAACCTGCATGATTTGCGGACAATTTTTCACGGTGATTTTATTCCATTTATATTAGTTTATAAAGTTATCAGTGTCGCAACTATTCAATGTGAGACCCGTGTGGGAGGAATAATTATTATTTTGAGGCCTCTTAATATTTATTACTCGATTAAAGTATAGGTCACAACCGTTTTTATGTACTTTTTTCATATTATTATTATTGACATTACCTAGATACTTTTTAATAATATTAAATTTTTTACAATATTACGAACTTGTAAAAATATGCGGTAGGTATATTTAATATAAAATAAAAATTATGTAGATAAAAAAAAATATCGAAAATAAGGTATAATTTTGGGATTTAAGAATTTAAATTTTAATGTCTTTCTTATAATTATGATTTTTTTTATATTTCGATTAATCGTACGTTATTATACCAATTACATTAAGCAATCTCGAAAAATGTTAGTATTCATGTCTTTGGGTAGGTGTCGAGTAGGGGTTTTTGAGTAGAGTGCTTTTTTGTTAGGAAATTTTTTTTAGTTGTTATTTTAAAGCGGTAATTTTAAGATTTTCTAAGGAATTTCTTAAGCGTAACCATAAATGGCCAAAAATATTTTATTTAAACTAGAAAACTATGTCAGAAATTAAAATGTATACTAAATATTTATTATATTTATGTGGTAAAATTTCAAAACTTTTTGACCAGTCATTTTTATAAACATTTCGAAATTTTATATTTTTTAACTACGAGTTAGTCGTTTTATTTCTTTTTCGTCAAACCACAAATCGATATTTGAAAAGCCATGTAAATTTATTTAAATTATTTTACTATACATAACGATTATAAGATTTTATGATATTCTTACAATTATTTACAATAATCATACAATATTCATAGTAACACCTAACACAGAACATATTGCTGCTACAGTTTGTGTATCCAATAAATATATCATCAGTTTCTATGGTGATATTTTCCAATATTAATAATAAAGTGTTTAAAATAAAAAAGTTTAGGTTTACGCATTAATGAAAAAAAATGAGAATTGGGTAACCCTTAGTCTTGGGAAGTATTCGAATAAAAGTATTTGAATACCTTTTTTGTATTCCAATACTATTTAAATACTTTTTTCGTATTTTATATTCATCAGTAAGAAAAATACTTTAGAATTATCATTTTTCATTATTTTTACATTTCACCCTTTTACATTCAATCAATAAATATTATCTCACTATATTTATTTTCCAGATAGTAGGTAAGTCATATATAACTAACATACCTAACAATACCTAAATTAAAAGCAAAAAAATATATATTCTAAAAGTATTCGCATACGTATTCCGAATACAAAATAAAAGTATTCTTTACAAGAATGGTAACCTTCCACTACATCGTCTACATCCCCAGACATAATTATAGTATATTACCAAAAAAATAAAATAAAAAATACAGGATCTGACTACTTAACATAACCGTACAAATTTATATAAGTGTCCCGTCAACTGGCAGCGGTTGCTTATAATAAAAATAATGGTTCAAAATCAAGAATACGTAATTACTAATTTATGATATAATAATAAATCACATAATTTGTTGTCATCTTAATAAAAGTTATAAATTTGTCATTTAAAAAAATTATGGGGAATCTATACATTCAAATTCCCAATAATGAATCTCGATTTGAAGGCCCTTAAGAGTTGAAGGGGCCATTGTACAACGCACATCTTGCACGCCCAATTGTTGCGACACTGATAAGTGATAGATATTTTAGTTAAGATGAGCTGGAATTTAAGTGAAACAAGTTTAATTTAGCCCTAGTATTTAGTAGGGGCTATTAATATAATTAGTTACTTAGTAATATGTTTAAGTAGAGAACGGAATTTATTGTAATTGCAACTTTTTAACTAATATTAATAATCGAATTTGGTAAGATATAAATCCATTTTTAAATTTTCGATTAAATTGGTACCAGTTTTTAAATATTTGAGTTAAAATACATTTTTTATACATTTTTTGTAAATATTTTAGGAATACCTATTTGATTTTTATCCAAGATTTTTTTTTTAAATTCAACTTTTAAAATTTATCTTATCAATTATTTAATACTCTTCGACGACAATAATTACTATCGGTGTTATCTAAATGCACTTCATGAGCCTATACGATTGTTATTATTTCATCTTATTCTGCGTGAAGTGTACATACGAGTATTTATATCGTCATCTACTGGTCTACCGATTTGAAATTCGTGTCTTTGTCAACACAAGTGCTGTTTATTTTCTGAATTAAATTTTTCTTAATGAAAAATTGTCTTGCATATTTTGAATTTATTATTATCTACAATTAAGTTCGTTTGCTATTTATAAGTATAAATTAGATTATTAACATTAATATTTATAAATTTAGTATTTATAGATGAATTCAGACAAAAGTTTAAAAGTTTTTTTTATATATTTTTAATAATTTACAAATTACATGAAAAATTACACATTAAAATATAATTACATAATGGTTTATATACTTTTGTAACTAGTAAGCTAAGGTTAAGTTGGAATGTTTCACACCTAAAGTAGTATAATAATATAATATTTATTAACTATATTATTTATAATAATTAATATACTAGTGAAATACTACTTTGTGGTCAATACTTTTATTTTTATAATTTACTATAATATTGTATGTTTTATACATTTTGTAATGATAATATTATTGCAGTTGGTTGATTTTTTAAGCAAACATATGATCGTACATTTCTTGTGAAGTAAATTTACAAATCGTGCAATAACTGTTTTATAATTTCTTTTTGTAGATCCATTTAAATAATTTTATCATTTTTATGTAGATAGATTTTATCTTCTTTTTTTTTTTTATATATTTGTAGAGGCTTCATAATATTTAGAGGATTAAATAACTTTAAAGGATTAAATGGCAGAAATCACATTACTAATTTGTTTAATTTTAGAGCTATTAAGGTTATATCAATTATTATTATAGACTATGGTTATAAATTATTATTTCATAAAAATAATTAACCTGACCAATTATTATAATTGAAAAAAGTTATTGATAGTTTAATCAAAATCCGAAATTCTTTTTTCAGAAATTAAATTTTTATACCATATATCGGAAAGCAATAAACAAATGGCTATCGTTTGTATCAATCAATTTCCAAATTGCATACACTGTTTCCATATATTTATGGTCCTAAGACACTTCTTTGAGGTATTCCAAAATTCATTTTTAATTAATATCTTTGGTATTTATTTATTTATCTTGTTTAAAAAAATGTGTATGGTTTCTTGTTTTGTATTTTTAATTTATTCATTTTACATTATTCTTTTTTAAATAATTGATACTTTAAGTGGATTAGGCCTTAACAGGGATACCACTATAAAAAAAACGCGCCACGTGTAATACCTCATGCTCTTAAAATGTCATTAGTTTAGCTAAGGTGGTGAGGAAATTTACACATATACCTAAGTAAAAATGTATAATTTAATTCTATTTATTCATTTGAATTACAGTTTAATTTTTAATTTTTAGTATTACCATACATAATATATTATTTTATATCAGTATATAATATATATTATAGTATATTATCTGCAATAAATATGCCATTTATTTTAGCCAGATACACACTTTTTTGGATTCCAATAATTCAAAATATATTAAGTTAAATAATAAAATTTATAAAAAATAAATATGTTTATTAAAATAATAAAAAAATAATAATTATAGAAAACACTTGAATGTTTTTGTCGATTATTGAAAAATAGTTTAAAAACATGACGTAAAATGACAAAAAATAACCTTAAAATGGTAAAAATTGCAAAATAATAATTAGTTATGTAGATTCATATGTTTTCCAATCACATTTCTAGCTAGGAAAGCATCACTTAAAATGTTCCAAAAAGTCATCAACATACGACCGGCACTAGTTATTATATATAGTTACATATACCGTTATGTTAGTAAATGATAAAAAATATTGTAATTTTTTCCCCGATTCGTTTTCATACGTTTCGATTATTAATATAATTTTATAATCATACCTATATGATCAAATATACTTGAGCACTCGTGACTGAAATTTATAATTAAAAAATATTACCAATTATTTATTATCTATTGTTATCTTATAAGATTTCAAAAGTAAATTATTTTCATGTAATAGGTTAAAGATTTGAATAAAATTGTATTCCGAAAATATTTATTTAAATATATTTCAATATGTTATACAATATTTTGATTTCTATACACATATATCATAAATGTATAAATTATACACCCATGTGTTTTGTAAATTTTAATTTTAATTTCTATGATTGCATAATGTAATATATTTTATTTATATACTATTGTAAATAATTATTTTAATAAATATTTAACATAATATATTTATATATAAATATATATATATTTTTTTTGTAACAACAATTTTTATTATATATAAAATAATAATTATATTTTTGAGAGTATCTTTTTTTTTATGTATCTTAAACAATTGTATCTTGTATCAAGATACCCAAAATGAATGTATCATTTATCATGTACCAAATACATTTATTTTAGTATCTTTCGAAATCCCGATTATACAAGATGTAAACCATGCAGGCATATATACAATATACATACATAAATATACGTGTGTAGTTACGTCACGTGCTGTATAGAAGCCACACATGTATCCACCGGGAAGACAACCAATAATAATGTTAGGCATCGCAGGGACACTTGGGTAAGCACATTACTTTTTAAAAGTATGTACGATAACAAAATCGGTCGTTACGTTTCTAAAATGTAGTGACGTTACACGCATTTGTGTTACCCAAATCCTTTATGTTATGAAAATAAATAAACAATTTTGTAATGTATTTTGATCTTTTCTCAACTTTGCTAACTTTTCTAACTGCTAACCACATACATTATAATATTAACAAGGTAAAATGGCTATTATACGCCGATAGCTGATGGTATCGAAATACTCCATAGAGTCGAATCCTCTAGAGATTGTCATATTTCGCTTGGTAAGCGTTATAAATTTAGTCATTTTTCAGATCGCCTAGTCATAACATATAATCTCCAATCCATACTATTCTAACAGATCTGAGCTTCGACATGACCTTTTTTCTACTATTGTTAAAGATCTCGGCATGTTTTCCACCTGAACACTTTTCTATTGTCATCGCATTGACATAACTACACGATTTACACATTTTACACGATGATAGTTTACCAGAAACTAGTTCAACTAGCTGCTAGTAAAAATGCATTATTGAGTGCATGAGTAAATTAGTATACTATTTTGATAACATGCTAGTGAATTTAAGCGTTTTTAGCAAAATATTAGCGTATTTAAAACATAAAATTATTAGTTAATATGTTATAAAAATATAAGCCATTTAACATTTCTTAATTATTATATAGACATTCAGTGAGGGGTGGAAGCCTTTCAATCGTTGTGTAGAATCTGGTGTGGATATATTGAATTTCAAAGCAATGATAAGTCATTTCTTTCGATAAAATGATTTTGACCGAAGTTTTATTAGCACTTATATGGATAATAAAACATTCGACGTCAATATACATATAGTGATTAGTAATATATAAAATATGTAATTTAAATTTTAAATTTTAAATTTATAATAATTTTTGATCTTTTTGGTAGTTATAAATAGTATACATCATCTTATATAGTTGGTACCCATGAATAATTTATTTGTTATTTTCTAATTTATATGAATTTTTCATAATATTCCCCTTATAATATAAGGTAATTTTTCTTTATAATTCTAAAAACTACTTAAAATCTCTATAACCTCTATAAAATGCCAACAAGAACAAATTTACTGTTAAATACCTTTATACCAAAAAACTCTTATTTTATTTCTTCTGTCCAAAAATGTGTGTACAAATGTATATAAAAAAAAAAACACATTCCAATATCAATAAAACAAATACCTACATTTCATCGCTACGATCAATATCTAAAACAATCAACTAGCAAACACTCCACTATATAGACTATAGGGTTCCTTCAAAATACTTTGCAAAATACCTTTCAAAAGAAAAAATTCATTAACTACTATTTGTATAAAAACCAATAGGGCTTTGAAAATATTTCTAACAAAATTTATTTCGAACTTATTTTGTCTTAAATGAATTATTATATGGAGGCGGAGAACGAATCCTAAGGAATATTTATAATATCCTATCGTTGAAAAAAGTCACTAGTTATATACTAGCTATAGTTACAGTAAATGTAGTAAATAGTTTTTAACTTATCTATTAAGACATATTATGAAGTATACTAGTATACATTAATCAATAATCATTAGTTAATGACTATTGTAAAGACACCTAATAATTGACACAAATAAGTTGTCAGAAGATGGATAAAAGCTGTCACGTTTAATGTTAAATCATTTAACCAGAAATCAGAACTCTTTTTTAATGGTCTTATAAAGCAAAGCTGAAGTTTTTACTCCTTTTCCTAGTTCAGGTTAGCATTCAAATATTTTATACATTACCATCTACATAATATCTTCTTCGGAGTTTTAAAAATTAGCAATGCTATTGCACACCTAGGACTGAGAGTAGTTTAAAAGTTATACGCACTTGTTCATAATTTTTCTTAAGTCATGATATTTGTATAGAATCTTAAAGCAACACTTTGAACTTTATTAGCGTTACAGTCGATACATCTATCAATGTATTAAAAAAATAAAATTCAAACAATAATACTTAAACGTATATTTTGAATGAATTTCTACTAGATGGATCCCGAGAAAATCTATTGTGGTTTCCTCTTTTATAAATGTCTCTATTGATCATCGTATATTCCAACTACGTTCAAACCAGTCTAGTCAAATTCTAGTTGTTTATTATTTGTGAATCGGGTTTTCGTCACTTGTCTTAGCTAGTGGCCGATTTTTATACGCATTGGCGAGAACAGCAAATAATGTTCATGACATGTATACTTTGATTTTAGGGATAATGGTGTTTTGGTTTTAGCAATTTCATGATTTTTTGAAAATAGATAGTTATGTTGTCGATTTATATTTACGAACGCGTAATATCAATTGAGCCTACACTATAATATAATTAGTATCGTTGTTAATCTTGGGGATTAATAATATAATAGTAATGCAGTTGTATCATATGGTATTTTGAGCAGTGCTCAAAACAGAAAATTTTACGAACCGGAATGCTATAAATATACAGGTAGTATTTACCTTTTTATTTTGAAAATACAAAAAAAGGAAACGTCATGACTCCGGAAACTTTATTTTGTTCATAAAACTAATAACAACTTTATAAATTATTTTCTAATAAACATAGCGGTGTTTGAATGTCTTACAAAGATTTATAATGATTATAACACTATTTGCTGTTCAAATTTTTCCCGTAAAATTAATCAATTTAGAAAAAAAAAAATGGTGGTCACAAATAAAGAGAAATATCTTTCATTCCTTATCTTTTTCACTCGCATCTTTCATTTAATAAATATTGTTTCTGATATCGTGAAATTACAGTGGCAATAATTACAATACAATAATTATTTCGATACTTTCAATATTTGTAAATATTATAAAGAGTGCAGATATCAAGTCATCTGAAATACCCTATTTTCTTTCTTCCATTTTTGTGGAAAATAAAAATAAAACCTTAAATAATATAATTTTATTTATTTAAACGAAAATGCCAACACAAGTGACGTATTTTATTCTCACAAAATTGTATGTTTTCTATTTCACCATTTTCGGATACGAGCCATTTTTTGGATCTACTATATTAAAACTGTTGAGTAATTCTGAGTAATTATATATGTTCTCTTGTTGATACTTTGCATTTTGAGTTCATCAAGGACGTCGGATAAAATGTATCTTGTCATCGTCACCGAACAATTAGGAATCTACATATTATAAATAATTAAATAACACACTTTTCTTCATTTTTTTTCTTCGATAACTAAATATTTTTTATCATTTAGAATTCTTAGACACAAATTTTGATCAACCGGAACGGATGCAAAGGCTAATACTGTTCCGGTCCGTTTCGAGCACTGATTTCGAGCAGCGATTTGATCGGAATCCAGGTTTACCTTGACTGTTTTCTGTATTTTATTTACTAACGGACACGAAAATTTCGTTTTTATCTCGATTTGGTATTATGGGATGTTGTATAAAAACAAAACGAAAAAAAAAACACTTAAAGCCGCACATTTTCTTAAATCAGACGTTTGTCCTCGATTCTCTTCTTGACCTATAATACTAATTTCGAATATAATCTGTTCCTCCTCGGTCACGCCGCTATCCTCACGTGCCACCGCGTGTACTCGCTCGTTGGGATACGCATGGTCTGCAGCAGGATAACGACACGACCTCGTCCCTGTTGTTTCATTTGCACATGGCTTTTCCGACATTTCCGACCATATACCTTATAATACTCGTTACCGGGTATATGATAATATAGTGGACGGGGGCCTCGGTGTTTTGTGATCGCCGAGCGCGGGTCCGCCGTCGCGCGCGTGCGACCAGCGCGATATCCGCCGTCACCGCGGCATTGTAATAAATTATTATCAATGATATATGGCGAGCGAGCGCGCAACACGGTCCGATGATAACGATAACAATATAAACGCGCACCGGCACGCGCGTGTAAAAAACAATCGCGTATATTTTATAATATTTTAATGCGTAATATATTATATATACGCCACACGCGCGAGTGTAATATATTAAATGCATATTTACGTCTGTATTGATGTATGTACGCTCTTTATCCGGTCGCCCCCGACAACGCTATCCGCTCCGATGACTCGCGAAAATAACGTGCCGGTTAAAAAATTGAATGCAATATATGAAATACACTGTAATAATTATTTGGAGGAAAAAAAAAAAGCTTAACCCGACCTTTTTTTGACCTCCCACCACCCCCCCCCCCTCCCACCCGTTCACCCACAGCCTATTCCATGGCACGTATATATAGGCATTTATATATATATATATATATATTTTTTTTTTTTGTTTGTGAAATATTTTTATAGTAATATATATGTACACACACATCCTACTATTCTGCAGACAAACTCGTATATTGTTTCTTTTTTTTTTTTTTCTGAAAAAATACGAGTTATGCAATACCCACTTTTTGGCGTAGTCGTATACAATTAATCGGCGGGATGTTTGTTCGAAAAATTAAGATTAAAATTTATAATATCGTTTATTTGTTTCGAATACCCGTCACCGAAATTACCGGAAAATAGAATATTATAAATGTGTGTGTTTTTAAATTAATTAATTTTCTTGAAGCCACCACGCCTTGCCCTCTCCTTAATTGTATCCTAAAAGGATATTCTATAGAGATACCATAGAAAAAAATAATCTATTTTGAATATATAGACTCTATTAGACTCTATTATTATAACAGCTAGTATTTCGATTTATTATTGTAATCTCTTTATATAATCAAATTAAATCAATAGATTATTACCAATAATAACAAATGATTTATTACTTCATAATTTGAAAGAATAATTTCAAAGTTACTAGATGTGAAGAACACAAGATTAGAATTTATTTCATTCAAATGGATTCGACAAAACGTTCATAATATACAGCTAGGGCACTACGACCAGAGTTCGGTGGAGGCCCTCAAAAAACAAAAAGCGTTAAAAAAAAACCTGATACTATAATAAATATATTGATTTTTATCGACTAATAACTATATATGTTTTTAAAATTTGACTCGAATAATGAAATTCTTTATATACTACGTGCCGAAAATCCTTCATATAAAATTACTAATGTTTTTTTTTTCTAAGGTGTAAATATCATAGACCATTTAGAAAGTTCGTTTTACTCATTTAGCTAGTTTCTATATTTATTTAATTTTGGTAAAAGCCATTCAGGACTATTATGAATATACAAACCTGAGGTAATGAAATCATTTACAAATACGAGTAAATATTAATAAAAAAAACCGTCTTATATCCATAATCAACAAGATTTTATTATTAAATACAAATTTTACTATGATTCGAAAAGAAGTTTTATTAATCTTTTAAATCTTTTTCAGCCGTAATTCTCAATTGAATTTAATTCTGTCAGCAAATTAATATTAAATACAATATCCTAATGATTATCTCAGTTAATTTACAACTAAAACCTGCATATTAACATCCCTACCCTTGACTTTTGCCGTGTAGATGCTGACTTTTCTTTTATCTCTTTTCTTCTTAATGGTCCTATTGATGCACCCGACCTTTTATCTATTTCCGTGTTCCTGTCCATTCTAATCGAAATCACTCCCTTTTCCTAGTCCCCTCTCACCGTACCAACTACTCACACAATTACTCTCTACATGGAATGCTTCGTCTCCTTAACAACTCCTAGACCTTGTAATTTGTTTTTTAGTAATATTTTATTACCTGAATAAAAAACTGATAAAAAAAAAAAAAAAATGTTTTTAGTTTTTATTTGTATTATACATTTTATATATTACAGTTTATTTGTTAATTACTTACTACTTAATTTAGGTTATTTCAAAAATTTATGTTATTATTTCATTATTAATATTATTACTGTATTACTTCTTAATATCACTATTATTAAAATATATTAATCTATTTTATGTACTCTGCTTTTATAGTTTTCTTTTGAATAGCCGTTTAACGTTAAATAAATAAATAAATTATATGAACGGAACTAAAATTGGGAAAGAGGAAGGATTTTATTATTTATTTTAAATGTTGCCTTATAATCGACAAAAACGTATACACATAGCTTTATTTGGAGTTATTATTAAATACTTGTGATAATTTTGAGATTCTTTCAAAAAAAAAAAACTCAAAAAACTCGATTCCGCTAAAATATGCAACGAGCACGAAAAATATATCTCTGCACTTTAGGGGAAACAACGTCAAATTCAAAATGGCTGTGTTGAATATATTAAAATCCTAGTTTTTTCGAATAAAATAACACTAAATTTATAATAAACAGCCTGATTCGACACTATTATTTTGCTACACTCTTTATTAATTAAAAGTATAAAAATTACTGTATTAATATACGTAGACTCCGGTGTACTTATCATTGAACACCATACGTGCGTATGTAAACTACGATTACAATATTGATAATAATAACGACAATACGCGTTTATAAAAACCGTATACACTTTGAGCGTCGTGGCATATTATATTATATTATATAGTTATGTAATATGACTACTAGTCCGCGGCAAATAAAAGAGTCGAGTATACCCAACTACCGGTCGCGTGCCACATCATCGTACCGTAAAATCAAATTCGGAACCGGTTGTGTGTTTTGTACAATATAATAATATATACGAACAAACAGGCCACACAACCCTTCCATCCGATGGGTTATAGATTAAATAGCGTCTACCAGGTGTAAGTAAAAAAAAAAAAAAAAAAACAAAACAAAACAAAAATAACCAGCGGTCCAACAAAAGGAGGTGAGTGAGGGGGGGGGGGTAGTTGTGAGGGATAGATTCAATGACCTATAGAAAAAATTCAAATGAGATACAGATTTACACAATGAGAACAAAAAACACCTAACCCTCCGCCAAGTGTGTGCGCTGCTGGCTTATAATGCAAAATTAACACACAGGAATATAATATGGCAGATGCATGAAATATTAGCATGAACGCGTACATATATATATAGGTAGGTACAAAGTGGTAGTAGTTATATAGTCGTTGGTCTGTACAATATATTACTGCGCATACCACGTTTGTGGTCACACGTCATATACTCGTATTCGTTATGTATATAGAGAAAATTAATTGTTTTCGCACTGTCTGATCGAATATGTTAATAAAATAATTATTATCGTACATGAGTCTCAATAATATAACAATGATAATAATAATAAAAATAATCGGTATATTATTTTAGTTCTATATAAATGTTCAATCAAAATGATAGAATTAAATCGATAATTATTTCTTCACTTGCGATTTTCAAATTTTTTTTCTCGTGTTTAGATTGATGTCTAAGCAGGAAAGAAAAACCGATTCCCTTGACACTATACCCTTATACCGGCTCAATAAATTCATTTGTTAATCCATTTTAGACAACTCGATTCTCTGGGCAACTCGTATTTTTATCGTTTAAATCTTGAGGCTTAGAATCAGATTTTCGAAAACCGGTTATAACATTAGCTTTTAATTTTTTTTTTAGTTTCATAAGACTGGTTTTGGAAACTTAAACCTAAACTCGAATGTTTTGTTAAAAAATATATTTTCGATTAATGTTCAGAAAATAATTATATTTTTGAAACATTTTAATTAGGTAATAAAAATGTGAATACTTTATGTGTTTTCGTGTAAGCCATTAATAATTGTTAAGATATTACTAGGTTGTAAAATTCTGCTTTTAATTTTAAAAAACCCCAATTGTCTAGGCTAATTCTTCGAAAGAATTATAAGAACATTTTTGATAACTACAATATTACCAATATTCTCATAAAAATAGAAACGATGATTATAATATTGCCAATGGTTCTAAATATACCACAATTTTGAACTACAGAACTACGACATATTTTAGAGTATATTTATTATACTCGTACGTAATGCATATAGATAAAAATTACTGAATTGTTTCCTTGAAAAGTATGGTTATCATTAGCTTTGAAACAGTTTTCTCTTAAAAATATAATGATTTATTCCAATGGAAAATGGAATATTTTTTTCATTGTTGTTGGCATTCACTACATTTCGAATAATGCATTTTTTTTCGACGTTGATATTTCTTTTATACACAGCTTATATTATAATCATTTTTTTAATAACTAGACTCCTAAAACCAGATATAACCTATAAACGATACCATAATTGTTAAAAATCAATGTTTTTTTCAAGACCAACAGCCAAAATTAAAATTTTAGGTTTTAAAAACTAGCGTTCAAAGTGAAAAACCACAAAAATCCATATCAGTTTCAAACTCTGGTTAATACCAATTTTTACCAACAAAAATATCACCTCCACCCCCTCCAGCCCCCCCCCCCCAACAAAAAATAGTTTATATATACTTTGATCAATATACGGCTTTTCTTTTTTAATACAATTATCGTAAAAATATGCCAAAATATAATAAATTATTATTACAGGACACCCAACCCAACACCTTTCATGCCGTTTATTATTATACTGTTCCGAAGATATTTTATAACGATTATGTACCGATCGACGTAATTTATTACGCATGACGTGAACAATTTATCTTGCAATTTAGCAGTATGAATTTTCGGAACGGTAAAAAATGTAAAAACATTCAACAAGTACACAGCGTGATTGACATTGTCGAGCGAGATAACGTCACCTGAATATTATATATAATGAATTTCGAAATCGACAACATGGTTTATAATTTATATCTACTATATGCCCCATAACCGTGCAGTGTTTGTTGATATATCGATGATGCTAAAACGTGGTTTTGAAAAAAATAGATATGTTTAACAATCCTAAATTTTACTTTTCAGAGTTCTTTTTTTCCCCCGATTTTATATTATAACACTTGTCATCATGTATACGTGTATAATATATAATAATATAAAGATGGGTAAAAATTATTTGTTAAGTATAAAAGATAAGTTTCAAGTTAACTTTTTAATTTAACTAGTTCATTTGATGTATTGCAGACTTACTAAATAATCTTATTACAAAAAAATCAACAAATAAGTTTTTCTTAAATAGTTCAGTTTTGATCGTTATAAGTTAAACTTAAAAATTAAAGATTTAACTTAGAATTAAAATTGTATTATAAAAACAATTTTCTTCATTTTTAATTTTTTAATAATAAAAATATAGTTAAAATTGAAAAACCTAACTACCAAACTATTATTTTTATAGATATACCTACAATAACGTACTTATATTGATTTTTGTCTAAAATTCTCACTTTTATTTTATTATAATGAATAAATATGAAAAAAAAATAAAAATAAAAATACGAGCCATTTAATAAGTTAAGTCATAAATTAATTAACTTTAACTTTAAGTTTTTTATAAAAAAAAAATAACAGAACTTTAACTTAATATTTAATTTTATCATCAACAACATCACTCACCCTAGATTTAAACTTTATAGATACTGGCAAAAAACCTTCACTATTTATTACAAGTTTTATTTGCTAGTTATTTTACATTGTATCAATAAATTGCTAAAAATTTGAATTGTGTGTAAAAAAAAAAAATCACAATTTTTTAACTCTATATAAATACACTCGTTTTAGCAATACTTTCCGTGTTTCATATGCTATCTTCACATTTAAACGTCATATTCGTAAATGTTTTTCTTTTTTTATTATTATTATTAATAACGACGAGTCAACGTAATAATGTGAAATATTATCGAATTATCGTAAAACGCTTTGAAAATCGATTCGATCGTACTCGATTATTACATTTTTTTTTTATATTTACTTATTTAAAAAAAAATTAAACAGCTTTTAATACTTTTCATCGTTTTAGAGTAAAATTGTAATTAACTTATACGTGTGCAAAAAAAGTGTTTATCCGGGTGTATACAACGTACTAGGTTTACATTAGTATTAATTTAATGCAATTCATAAAATATATATAAACGATTTGTCGATTTTTTAAGTGATATGTCGCTGGTTTTATATTAAAATATAAAAATGAATTTTTTTTTAATGGATAGCTTCGACAAAAACAAAATTACATTATTGTATCATAAAGTTGAATTCCAATAGCGTATAATCAGTGGTGTATTAATTATTGTTGAATAGGTTACACAAAAGCAAAAAAATTCTGTTCAACAAATATTCAATATGTAATTGATTATATAATTTAATATTTACAGTAGACGGAACGAAATCATATCAAGAATATAATTGATATCTATATTAAAATGGTGACATCTTATTACTTATACCTATAATTATTATACCTTTATCAATATAAAAAAAGTTCGAACTTTTAAACTTTTTTATAATAATAATTTTTATATAATTTATTGTAAATGGTTAACGTTTAACTAATAAATATATTGTTTAAATAAATGAACCTTTACATGAATTGTTTATTAATATTGTTTCAATATGATAAACTTTATAGGTACTCGGTATTTATATTGGCTGCAATATAAGTATATATGATTATTATTCATATTTCATTAAATATATCTATTATCATAAAGATATTTGGTACGATTATAAGTAATTACCTAACCTAAAAAAATATAAAATAGATTATGTATAAATATATTGTATGTTTGCGTGTATAATATGATATTTTATTCAGGATCTTATTATATATATATATATATCTTATTATAGGCTTACATGATTAATTAATTTTTTTTTAAATAACAGATTCCTGAAATATTCCTTTAATTTCCTAAAAATTGAATTAAAAATATTTTTGGGAGTAGATACCTACTAATAATATATTACTCAAAATATTTTGAGTATAAACTGTGATTTTCGGAAAACTAGAATAAATTTGTGCAAATTCAAAATGAAAAATAAATATATTATTCGTATAATTTAAATAGTAGATATAATAAAATCAATAGTAACATAATATATACCTATTATACACCTATCTACATATTATTATTATTATTATTATTATTATTATTATTATAATTAATAGTATCTATTTCATAAATATCCCTATACACAGAAAAAATAAACCCAATGTTCTTAAAAAATTTCTAGAAAATATCAAATGTTCTAATAATATGTTAGAGAAATCTTTATCTAAAATATGCATGTTTAAATAATCTTTTGGTAACATTAAATTATATTTATTATTTATACGCATAGTAATTTATTATTCATGAGATATTAGTATACCCTGTTATTTATACAACATGAATTTCGAATATTCATTTTTTAGTATAAAAATGACCCTCAAATTATTACTAAACCATATTATTCTACTTAATAAGGCAATTATTTAAAATATTTGGTTTTTATCTATTTGAAGAATGGAAATATTAATATTTAAACTATAATTAGGTACCTATATAATATTAATATATATAGGTACCTAATATAATGTTTATTATATTTTACGAATTTATTTATATTCTTATCAAACAAATCACATATTGAGTACAATAGTCGAGTTTATGTAATCTACATACAAATTGCAATAATTAAAATACATCTTCTTAAAACTCAAAAGTCAAAACTATTTTATGAAACTTATGAAATATGAAAATTTAAAAATTATAAAATATTTAAATACATTTTAATGGTAATCTATAATTATTTCCAAATCTATACTAGATTTATTTTTGATGTGTAATCGTGACATTTGTTAAAAAAATTGTTGACATTCGTTTAAAAAAAAATAAAAAATAATTTTTAAATGGTTTTAAAGTTACAACACCTATTACAAAATATTTAAAAGGCAAAATTTCGGATATTATGATTTCATAGGATTTTTACCTTATTATTATTAAGTACCTATCCAAATATCTAAACAATAATTTTATTTGTTTTTCCAAGACTTTGAAAAAATTAACACCTCAAAATTTCAAACTGCAATATATATGAGCTTATTTATTCATATATTACGATGGTGGACTTTTTACCAATTTAAATTACCATAATATTTATTACATAAACATAAAAAAATGAAATTACCCTTAAAAAAAACCGTTAAAATAAATACGCTCTCTAATTTTCATTGTGCACGTCAATATTCAAACATCGAAATCCGCAGGTGTGAAAAATTATTCAAACATGGGGATGTTTATATTATTATTATAATGCGTTCACCTACCTATATTTATGCTGTAAACGACGCGCTGTCCAAAAAACATGTTTACCGCAATTTATTCATATTACAATATTATATATTTAAAATTATTACTTTTCTGTATAGTAATCGCCGTCGTCGTAAAGTGTTTGAAATCGCATTTATTATGTATACTGTCGTCGCGGTCATATTAGCAGAAATGAAAAAACAACAATCTCACAGGTATGAATAATAATTCATGTTAGAGTTATATTTTATAAATAATATTCTTGCTAGAATTGTGTTTTGGATTATCGATAACGATTAATCATATGTGCAGGGTCAGTATTCAAATACACTGGTAAACTTAAAAAAAATGCATTTATAAGAGGTAAAAAATGATCTACAAATATTCTAACACATTTGTAAAATAATGTTTTTTTTTTTTTTGAATTTACAGTAGATAATTAATTTAGAAGACTGTAATATAAACTAAATATTGTAATATTATACAAATATGATATACTTATCACTTTTACAGATACATAACTATGAATAATAGTATTAATATATTTACAATAACAATTTTCAAATATTTGTTAAAATATGTATATTTCAAATTAACAAATACTATAATATACTATGAATTACTTAAGTCAATAATATACATATTATATATACCACATCATAGTATTTTATTATATTATAAAAAATACTATATAGTTATTACTTAATATGACCCCACACCATTAATTTTTAAGGGGCCCCGTATAGAACATTTTTTTAGAAAATATTTGAAAGTAATCTAAAACTAGCCCCACGTTCGTACTATATTTTATTGTTGCATAACCACGACATTTGTTCAAAAATATTTTTACAAAACCCAAACTATAATGTATTTTAAAATGGTTTAAGAGATAATAAACCTATTATAAACTATATAAAAATCGATATTTTAGAGATGACATCATGGGTGTTTTATGGCACTTAACTATTATATGGGTCAATATTTTATGTAGGTACAAAAAAAATCTCATAATATACTTTTTTTAAATTAAATTAACTTTTTTAGTAATTATTATTTTCAAAATTCCAATAGGGTTATCTCCAAAATATTGTTTTTTAAATATATTATAGTAGATGTTTGAACTCTAAAAATTACTATTAGAGATCTTGTTTGTTTTTTGTAAACATATTGGTGTGGGGTCCATTTAAATAATATATAGAATTTTATGAATAAAATTGAATTTAATATTGTTTCATAATTATATGACTACTTATAGATTAAATTAGTGAGACACTTTTCAAAATTTAAAATAAAAATGTCTGTAAAAAAACAATATAATGAGCACACAGTAATGACAACTCATTATAAATAACAGTAAAAATATAAAAATAAAAATGAAATTATATAATTATAAAATTAATAGCTTCCTTACCCCGTTCACAATATACAAAATATATTTTTTGTATTATTATATATTTTATAATTCTAAATAAAATCTTTATTATTGAGTAGGAAACTATAAATATTTATATGTATGTATACATTCATTTTTTTATTATTTCTATTGAAGACAAAATATATGTTCCAAAATATATATTTATATAGAAAAAGATTAACTCATTAAAACCCCAAGATCAAAATATACTTTTACTCGATCCAAAAATGTTTTTGGTTATTGTTAAACGGATATTAATTGGATAAAAAAGAAATATACAAATTGAAATAATAGCATTCTTATGGAGAAAGTGAGATTATGCAGAGAATTTTCGTCCAATTTTATAATTTTACAATCCCCTTATAGTAATAAAAATTAATAGCTAATTGAATTAATTCTCTGATCATGTTGTCCATAGAATAGATATAGAAATCATTTATTTTCTGGTCAATGTATTCACAAATGATTGTCATTTACAAAATATATAGATATCCACGAATATTATAAGCTATGGTATATACAAAAGTGAAAATTATATAATTAAATAATTAAAATATTTTTATATTTTTTTGGTAAATCAGAAATAATATTTTGCGAGATCTTGTAATTTTAACCATTGTGATAATAAAATAAATAGATATTTTAACAAATATTTGAAAATTATTATTGTAAATTATATTAATATTTATTATTCATAGTTAAAAAGTATAGGTATTAAAAAGTGAAAATTGGGAATATAAATGAAAATCACAAACAAGTCCGGATATTCTCACTAATACAATATATTTTTTAATGTGTTTTATACGTTAATAAAAATAGTTACAAGCATTTAATTGGATTTCATAGAACTTTATAATAAAGATTACATTTATTTTTTAATTATCTAAAAATGCAAAATATGTCATTAAAACTAAAAACTATATAAAAATAACAACAAAAATTAAAAATAAAAATAACATATCTAAGCTCGTGTTGATGACCAAATTAGATTTTCTACATGGAAAGCTATACCTATATCTTATAAATCGTACAAATTATAAGCCTTGCTATAATGTTAATACAGTTAATTATTTTTAATTACCTATTAATTTATTATGATCTTATTAAAATCTAAAATAATAAAAGTAAAAGGTAAAAATGCATTTGTGAAAATAAAAAATTATGAAATATAATCTAAAAATATATGATTTATTTTTAAAGAATTTGTATATATTGAAACATTATTCAACTAATTTATTTAAATATGTTTACAACATCATGATTATAAATCACTAGTAACTATTTGTACTATATAATGTAATTTTATGAAAATGTCAAAGTACCCAAAAATTTACAATAATAGCACTATAACGCACAAAGTTACTTAAAAACATGACAATTTATTTGAAGAAAAAAAAAACCACGCGAAATTAAAAATACCGATAAATTATACGTATATTCTGAATTTCTGAACATTGTGTTAAACTTTTTTTCGTTTGGTTTTACTTGCAGGACTAAAGCGTACAGCAACAGACACCGTTCATCGATAAAACCCAACACTTGTCCCTGTCATATTCACTTTTTGAAACTACACCGGTGTTATATTATAGAGTACACGGTTACCTATTACCCACTCATTAACTATTTAGACACGCGGTTTTTGCATAAAATATTTCGTTTGATGAACAAAACACAGTCAATATTAGTTAAATATTAGTTAAAGTAAGTACCTATAGGTATTATCGGACTGAACGGCTATAAATAATTATATTTGTAAGATAAACGATTACGTTAACACGTCGCATATGGGCCAGAGTAATGAAATATAAAAATTATTATTTCGTCTGGACAGTGTTGTAAGCGCCAAGCCAGGTGGTAAAGTAATAATATTGCGTATACTCATATTTTGTAATATAGTCCCCCGTGGATAATATTTAATTCGATATAAGTGAAATGCAATTGCACGAAGTATTATATAGTTTGAGGGCTTCTTATTCGGGTACGGTAGTTTTCAATTTCCGGATATTCGTATACGCTTGTTCTCCGGTAAGTGCGGTATCGTGTATATAGCTTGTAGGTATTGAAAATGACATTTTTTCTAAAAAAAAAAAAAAAAAAATTAATAATAATAATCAAGTAGAAAAAACCGTGTTGGTACGTTGACACTAATCCATATACGAGAATATCATAAAGTCTATTACGAAGTACTAATTCTCGTCATTGTGCGATATTTTTTTTCTTTCTGTAGGAAGCCCTATATTATAATTATTTCGATGCGAATAACATCGACACGTTCTATAACCGCAGGACATTATACGTCACGTAATATATTTCGTTGGCATATAGCGAACCATAATTCCGATTGTTATCACAATAGACTATTTACACATCATCTATTCAAAATTGCGTTTTTAAAACGCATATTTCAAATTAAACAACAATTGACAAATGAATAATAATAATAATAATAATAATAAAAATAGGTACTGTAAATGAATCGCATATAAATCCTATACAAACTAATGTAGATTAATTTTTAAAAGCGCTTTCCTGAAGTTTTTCAAAATTCTATAAGACGACGCTCAAATATTTTCTAAATCCACCATTAACACAACTATATATCACTTATTATGATTATTCGGTTTTTACTAGCCGTGTTTAATGGAAAAATAATTCCTCTATGAGGTAATATATAACATATAGCTTTTCCTTTGTAATAGTACCCTTAAACTTAAAATGTCCTTAACCCTTTGAGTGCTATGGGCGAGTATACCTACTCGTCAAGACGATGGCGCAATCACGGCCTATGAACGAGTATACTCATTACTCGTCAAAGTATATAAAACTTTATCTATTTGTTCTATATACGTGAAATCTGTATTAATCGATAGGCAATGAAATTTCAAATTTTTTAAAAAAAATAAAACTTTAATTACGATTTGTTCCATGATGTAAATCAATATTTTCATTTTCACTTTTTTCAGGGGTTCTCAATAGGTTATCTCATTATTGGTGATATAAGAATTGCACCAAAATTCTACGTTTCACGATTCGAGTTTAAAATTATTATTATTATTTATAGAAAAATATATTTAACCAATTGTATTTCAATAAGATACTTTATTTCATTCCATTTACCGATTATCAGATAATCGTGACATTTTAGGGACCATTGGCCGCAAAAATTAAAAAGTTAAGTATCTCAATCAATATTGACTTATTTAAATTTCTGTATTCAATTAATGACTTTGAATGATTTCAAAAATGTTGCAAGTACACAAAAATTGGAAATAAAAAATATCAGTTTTATGCAGTCCAGGAGAGTAACAATGCAAAAAACTATGTGGCATTGAAAGGGTTAAGAATTAAATATATACAATATGATTATATTGAACATACAAAAAAAAATGTATACTCGTCAAATACAATATTATTATCTAATTTGGAGTTAGAATAGGAGAAGAAACAATTAATGCACTGAGATTTGACGATAATGTCTATGCAAGAGTATTTGAGTATGATATATTCTGGTTAAGATGAATGAAATGTTATGGATCAATTAATGTGGAAATGAAAAATACAATGACTATGACGATTAGCAATACATATAAGATTTGCTTATCTATTTTAATATAAAAATACATAATCAATATATAGAACAAGTCCAATACATTAGTTATCTAGGAAACGAAATAACAAATAATGGACGTAGTTAAGTAGATATTATAGTTAGCAGAATAGTACAAGCAATAAAAAATAAATAAAATAAAATAATTTATTGTCTATTAATAGTGTAGCCTTAGGTACAAGGAAAAATTTCTTGAAGCTATGTATATGTTTGTACTGTGGTCATTTATGGCCACGAAACTTGGAAGATTACTATAAGAAGGAATAGTGGTAAGAAAAGAAAACATGTGGCTTTTTAAATGTGGTGCTATTGTAAAATGCTCAAGATTCAATGAATGGGAAGAATAACAAACGAGGATGTATTTAGAATCAAGGAAAAGTGAGACATTAGCATAGCATCTAAACCAGATGGTTAAGTTAGCAATAAGATGTTAGAGCATATATTACGTCACAATAGTTTACCAAAAACCTTCATAGAAGGTTACGGGAAAGACGCAAAAGACGTCAAGGATAGAGTACATGAAATAAGTTACGAAAGACATGAATTGGAAAAGAAAGTTACAAAGATTTAAAGGAATAAAGTTACAACAGAGAGGCGTGGAAGATCGCAACAAACCAATCTAAAAATTAGGGACGCTAAAAAAATAATTCCACGCACACACACACTGCAGTACTCTCATATTTATGGTGAAATAGTATCTTGATTTCTCTATATTACGTAGTATAGTATATAATGTATTTCAAAAATTGAAAAATTCTTTTAATACTGATTATACGGCCAAAAAAATGTACACGTTCAATTAAAAATTACATTTAGGGTTCTAATTATTTTTAAATATACTGGTTTATCTTCACAGACAATAAAAGTGTTGATGAATAAAGATTGATCTATGATAATTGGAAAATCTATTATTTTTAATTTATTTTAGACACAATAGAAGTATGAAATATATTTTACACATAATATGTGTATTATTCATATAGGTAAGCGAAAAACAATTTTCCCGGGGATGTGGAATCCAAAAACTATATATAAAACTGGTCATCTAATCATTTAATCAATAATTGCTGCAAAAAAGAAAACTAGAATTTTGTTTTATTTAAGGGGCTTCCACGCCATCATTATTTTGGTAAAAAAAACTTCTCATTATAATTCCAATAGTCTGGCACTGTGCGTACTCCGACATTTTGAAAATGTAAATAGATTTTTCATTACTTATTCAAGGGAATGATTGAGTTATATTTGATTTTATATATTATGCTATGATTAAAATAATTTAGTTACCATAATTATCAACATTTTAAACTCAAATATCCAATTAAACAAAAACAATTTTTAAAAAGAGCTTCGATCATTCCTACGAAAATGTTATGGGAAATTCAAATATTTAAAAAATTTAAATAAATGTATCCATTGTGTCGTTCTGATGGAATTAGAATCGTCTATTTAAGTGAAAAATATAAATTGTTTTGTGGTTATAAAATAGATAGCCGTCATGTGCACGCAGGTAAGTATAATATGGCTCCCTGTATACTCTTGATACGAGTTACTAACACTAATGATCACGTACACCACACACAAATACAAAATCGTACAAAAAAAATATAATAAATTGCCTAAATAATATTTCTTTGAATCATTTGATGTGAAAGCCCCTAATAATGACTTTTTTCCAAAACATTTTTGACATAAAACATTAACATAATATATTAAGGTTCCCTATATTCTCCAGAAATTATATTTTAGTGTTCTTCCTGCTACTTCATATATAATAGACTCTATTAATGTACTCCAATATCTATTATATAAAAATCTTTCTCCACATTGGATGTTGTATATAGCTAGGTAATATATATATATATATATTATATATATAAGTAGACTTATTATTTTCTCTTTATAAACATTTTAAATCTGTATTAAATTAAGATTAAATCGTAATGATAGATTTTCAAAGTTAATTATTCCATAAAAATCATCATGATTATAAAAATTTATAATTTCTATTTTGTTTTATCTATATTTTTAGTTTTTAATTCAATTTTGACCTGCTGAATAAGTTTTTTTCAATTCAAAGTTTTGAAAAAAGTCAAGAAAAAAAAATGGTTTTCTGACACAATGATATTGATTTAATTATTATACTTAATCAAAAAATTTAAATTAATTACAGGGTTTGTGGAGGGGGAGGGGCGTATGTGCATAACTTGCATCTTCTATGCGCCAGCCTATATGTGAGTATACAGTGAGAATTATATTATGTATGGGGTTTTATATTATACGATTTCAATTACTTTTTTAAAAAATAAAGTAGGTATTAATATATTATAGTATATAGAATTTATATAGATAAAAAAATTTCGGTTTTTCAAAAAAAATATTTATCGTGTTTTTTCGAAACGAAAATTTGTGAAACTTTAAAAGTTGGTAATAATATTATTGCTCTTCTGAAACATTTTTAGTTATAGAGTAAGTTTGACCTAAAAAAAAAAGTGTAAAGTTTGATATTCAATGCGAGTTTCGATTAGAACAAAACAGTATATACCTTACCTGATATTATATAAGCTCGTAAATTTATACATACTATTTACATTATTTATACATTATTATATTATATTATTTAATAATATATGCGCTTGTTAATATAACGTTTTTTTTTTTTTTTTTTTTCAAAAATTAAAAACGACATTTGGCATACGTTACTGCGACAAAACGTTTATAAGTACATATAATAATATTATAATATATTTTATCCGTAAAATATATAATGTATATTGTATTATAATTTTTGTTCAATATGTTTACTAACAATTGCAGTACCTACACAATATGACTATCGTTTTATATGTAAATTGAAAAATGAAAAATATAGAAAGCTAAAAAATCCCGTCGACGTGCACGTGACTCTAAAGAAGATGTTTTATTATCCTCTTCGTCGACGTCACTTGTCGTAAAGGTTTTATTAAGTTGAAAAAAAAATATATATATATAAGAAAAAAGAGATCATCGACACTACTCGCCAAGGGGATTTCAAGGTGCCCTCGCGTACGGTTAACCGTTATAAGTAGTTTCTGGCAATTAACTCGTCCCGAAATCCATCTCATTACACGAGTATATACCACAATCGCGGTAAAAACGGTTTCGATTTTTATCTCATCAATGAATATACATATTTTGTTAACGACGCACCCACCCATATTGTATTTTAAACGATAATAATCGTTTAGAATTACCGAAATCGTTATCATCCTGAGATGCGCTGTATGAGTAGTTGCCCCGCTACAACGATTACTATAGGTACCTACGTAGTTTGAAGCGTTCGTGTCGAATTTTCGAGGAGACCTATTATTATCCTTTCTAGGATTCAAATTTATGGATTGAAATATAACAAATTGTTGGTGCCGTCGCGTAAAGTTAATCAAATGTACAAAGTTCTACGTCTCAAGTTAATGGAATTTTATTAGATCAATATTGAGTAAATAATATGGATAGACTCTACGCGTTAAGATAATGATAACAAATTTGTGAAAAAAAACGTCAAGGTACGGTTACAATCCGGGTCGTCCCGAAGAAATATTTAAGCGGTGTGTGGTTAAAAGCCAACGAAATATGTACTTCCGTTGAAGCGTCAATAAGCAAAAAAAATGTTTTTCCCAAGACTAGACTAACATATTAAAACTATATTTATCGAAAATTTTACCGACTGAGTGGGAAATCCTCCGCTCCTGTGATGGGAAAAACCCATCACGACATTTCGATGTACTTTTCCCGCGTATTGTGTTTTAAACAATAATAATAATAATGATTTGAAACTATCGGAACAGTTTTTCAGTGGTTTGTGGGGACGGGGGGTGGAATGAAAGTTAGGGTAGTCACCCATCACGGCGATTACTATTATTATTATAGTAAATCGTTTGTCGAATTGGTATACGAAGAGACTGTGTAGGAGGAGCACGTGGGTTGGACGTATAGGAAGAGTAGTAAAAAAAAAAAAAAGATAATGTACGATTTGACGTATATACCGTTGCATCGGCAGCAATCCGGTAATGTTTATCGATTTATATTAGCGACACTATATATATATAATAGGGTGGAAAAAACCCAGTCCGCAACATACCCGGGAGGAGGAGGAGGGGGGGACGTGGAAAGAAACTGCTTTTGACGGGTTTTACGAGCTTTCCCCGCGGGGGCGTGCCGGGTGGCCGTCGCAGCACTGTCCGGCAAAGAGGTTATATAATATATTATATATCTAATATCATTATGTATATCGACGTCGCGGTAGCTGACCGTATCGGTCGCGCCCTGGACCTTGGTAGCGGTATAGACGGCGGTGCCGCGTACTGCAGCCGTCGTATAGAGTAGTAGTTCGTATTTCGGAATAATAGCGGTCGTGTGCGCGCGCGCGCCGGACCGAAAATAAAGTACCACGCGGCGGATTTTACGCGTCCGGAAATACCCGTGGGGGGTGCGCGTTATTGTCGTCATCACACGAGGGAGAAAAAAAAAAACGCAGCGTTCAACGTCATGATGACAACGACTTATCTAAATTGAATTTGCCAATGAGGGGCGCGTCTCTTGACGACATGTCCTCTGCAGTTTGTACGTCCGAACGAAGTAACAGGATCTGCAGGACTGCTGCTGTTGCTCCTGCAGTATATTTTGTCAACGACACGAGATCAGCCACATAAAACCCACGTCCGATTACATATTATAATATAATATTATTCGTTTTCCGTATTCTCTTATCCCGATATACGATACGAAATGTAATTTGTACACCGTAACCGCGGTATAGAATAGGCGGAGATAAGAGAAGACTATTGTGGATGCTCAATCATTCCCGCATCAACGAAACCTTCCCTAATTTCACCTATCTTCCGAAATGTATTTTAATGCTCATACCGTTAGATCCACGAGACATTATGACAATTGTTCATCTATTTACCTATTAATATATTGTTGAAAAATATATTATTTTTTTATATAGGTAGAATTATATTGGTTACAAAATCATTCCGATCAGATCGCACTAATCGGACATACGCGTTGTTTTATTCCACAGTGCATTGTTAGTATTTTGTATTCACGTACAAATTCGAATTTTTCGTAATATATTATTATAGTATTTTTCATACATAGTATATAGCTGCTACCTAGTACTCATACAGCAAATATATATTTATTAAATAGGTATTATTGATTAAATATTTTAATTTTAAATGCAATATTTATTAAACAATTGTTATTCATTTTATATAAAATGTTTAATATTTGACAAATATTCCAGAAATATAATTTGAACCAAACACATTTATGCAATATTAAGAAACTAACATTTATTAAATAATTAAACTAAAATCATGGGATCCATTATTTTCATATTTTTTCAGCAACCATCTGAATATCGCTAAATCGGTTATGCCGAGAATAATACATTATTTTTATAAAAACATTTTCGACTTCAAATCAAATTAAAGCTCAGATAAGCACATAGGTATCTATAACTATATATATATATATATTATATATGCGATGGTAATATACTCACACTTTTGGAATACAATTTTATCATAAAGTAATATTTATAGTATTTTTCCCACTTCGCGTGCACGCTAGCTATTGGTCGAGTTAACATATTTTTTTACACTCGTCAAATTAAGTTACACTAAACATGTTCATGACCGTAATACTGAAACTTCGCGCCCATTTATCCGTTAAGTTCACGAAATTTGACGTTAGATAATATCAACTGGTTTATAGTTTTCCTCTCATTCAGAATACGAATCACCGATGGTATCTCAACACACTTATTAAATTTTTAAGTTTAAAAACCCAAAATTATCCTATTTAAGACTTGAAAATCTCAAAATATAAAATTGCCATAAATAACCCAAAATTACAAAATAAAACCTTGATCGTGGTCAATATCTTGTATTAAATTACATATTCCCCGTAAATTTCAAGATTTAAAAATCATTATTTTTTTGAATAACGAAGATATAACAATAATCGATTTGAACGAAATCGTATTTTTACCATATTTAATTGGTTTTTTTTGTAGTTTTTCATCACGTAAATATTTAAAATGACCTATCGGTATAAAAGTACTATCGGTATAAACTTTAATACGAAAAAGTCGAAAAGTTGTTTTCAGAAAAAAAAAATAATAACTCGTTAATTATTAATATATTAACCCAATATATTTTGTAAATTAGAAGAAGATCAACAGATCCGAGATGGAATTACAATTTTGTCGGAATTAGATTCAAATGATAAGATAATATATTATCTGATTAAAAACGTTAAAAATCCAACACTATTTTTCAACATTCTCGCTCAAAAACCTTACTAATAAATGTATTTCGTAAACATTAAGGAAAAAAAAAAATTGGGTTTTTTCAAATTAAATGAAGTATAAATAATTTTGATTGAATGAATCGTAATGAGAGATGTATGAAGTATTACTGTAAGTATATATATATTTTTTTCGTTTTCTTATATATTTTTTTCTCTTTCCCCTCGCTAACAAAATGAAGGCATTCCTCAATTGATTGGTAGCAGGATTTAGAGTTCTTATACGTGTTGCTTTGTTACTGACAAATCAGAGAGCGGAAGCTATTATTCTGTGTGAGATTGATTGGAACAATTGGATTACACGCATCTTTGGTTGCTTTGCTCGCCATACACAGATTTCAATCCAGAAGATCGAAATGAAGGTTTGGAGACGGCTTTGACCCGATTGCAATAAACATTTCGAATAATATTGACATAATGAAGGGATAGAGCTCAGTATATAATAATGTAATATATATATATATTATATACATTAAACCAGTATACGATGGCAATCATGTATAAGATACCTAGTACATATATATTATATTATATCTGGGGTAGATTTATTTAGATCATTCATTGTTTTAAACAGTGTATATTTTTCAAATTCAGAATTCCAATCGTTATTTTTACATTGTAAATGATTGTTTTTTATTTATTTTCATGATTTTATTTGATTTTTTATATGTTTTTTTTTTTTTTTTTTTTTGTAATGTAAAAATTAGGCAAATAAAAATAGTATAAATTATACACCTATAATATGTAATATTTTACCTACATTATAATAATTTAATGTATTTCAATACGTTCGTATGGATTTTTGCACTTTTACCACGGTGTTTCTATATGTTTTCCATTTCTTATCAACGCGATGCACAAAATGTATAACCTACCTGCAGTTTCGTCGGTCATAAAACGTAAAATTCAATATAGAGTAACCTGCAAGGTGGATCCATTAGACGGACGAAATGTAATTATTTACATTTTTACGTTTTAATATTATAATATTCATCGCAGTACCTACAGTAATCCTGCAGTCCAATATCATATACCTATTATTTATTATGTTCTCAAAAGTTTTTAATCATACATTAATTTTGTACTAGATATAACTTTTTTTATACACCAATAGGTAGTATTATGTTTAAACTAGAATTTTATCCCGTTTACTGCAGTATAGTGGTGTGGTGGATTTACAAAAGGTGGACATTAAGTGGCACCTCCCCTCATCTTGGAATCTATGAGTTTTACAACTGTATACTGTATATTTTTTTCATTTTTTTTAATAGTTTATTTTTCTATGTATACATTTTTTTTTTTTTTGGGGGGGGGGTAGAAGCAAGTGTCGAGTAGAAGTCAAGTAGAAGTTTTGGAGTAAAGAGGTTTTTGATAGAAAATTCATTTTAGTTGGTACTTTATAGAGGTATTTTTTTATTTTTCCAGTAGTTTCCTTAAGCGTGATGAAAACCACCTTTACGGTATATAATACAGTATGACTTGTGTACCTATATGTAGATATATCTACTGTTTATAACTTGTGTTCTATACTCAGCGCCACGAGAGAACTCTTCCACGCATACAAATGACCGGCTCAAGGCGTTTAGAGGCCAAATTTCTTTCACCAAGCTGGCCAACGAGTAATATTGAATACACTATATATAATATCCCGATGGTTGTGGTGTTGTAGTGTTAATTCTGTAGGATCGACAGCAGTAAAGTTAGAATCTATCGCCAACCAAGGTTTATGAAAATCTGAGTGTATAAAATGTATTATTACGTAATTGATTATATTATATCGAAAAAAAAAATTAAAATTAACTGCTATTGATATTTTAAATTATACTAAACATAACAAAAAGGACGAATACAGGAGATGGAAATGAGAGCTAAACAGCTCCCTCCGTTCACAAAAAAAAATTGATTACTTTTTCTTCTTATAACTGATAAATTGCCGCTCCCGTTCAAGACCCATCTGATCCGTCTCTGCCATTCAATCTATTATATTTTTATCGTAATTGCTATATTATATTACATGATTTAGAGTAGTTAATCTTCTGGTCAATCATTTATTATTTAAAGGTTAACACGCATTATTTTTGTTTTTAATTATTACACTGAAGTTGAGCTCGAAATCGTTTTATAGAAAGAAAATTATTATTTTTTTGCTTTCAAAATTAAAATAATAATAATAATATATAGTATCCTGTCCGAGGACCCGAGGAATGATGGAACCAACTTTCACTAAATATCTGTATCTGGACGGTTTTCTTTTTATTGTAATTTGAAGAGTATTAGATTGATTTTGAGATGGGAATCAGCCACTATATTTTCAACACGTGACATCCTATATACAAGTACTAATAACATATTAGTATACTATTGAAACATTACGATTATATTTATTTCATAAACGTCTCTATTTGTCCTTTTTAGCATGTTTATATACAGTTTTAAGGGCTTTAAAGATCATTTTAATATTATTACGAGTTGAAGTACGAAATAATATTATGAAGTACCTATTAGATTTTATTAGTCGCAATTATTTTCGGTTTTTTTTTTCTGACAAAAATACGTTTGAATAAATTAATGTCTCTTTACTTGATTCTAATTTAAAGTATATATTATATTACAATCATCTTACCACCATGTCAAATAGATCATAAACTAATTTTAGAAAAATGTAATAAAATGTTTTTGTTTTCTCTCTTTTAAATATCATATTTATTGAAATTATTCGCCACTGCTCATTTTTTATGATATTGAAACACTCAAATAATACAGATTACGTATCGATATTTACTTATATAAATTTCTATATCTGGCAACGTTCACTATCTAGATTATTAGGCCCGACTATTATTACATAGAATCATGCATTATACGAGGGCAAATAATATAGTTTATATCCATACACATATAACGAAATTTACTCTAGAAACATACCTGTATAAAGAACATATAATCTTTGTAAGTAAACTACACTCTGCAGATCCTTTTAACTCGCTAAACTTAAATCCTTAATTAAGGCATATGAATATTCTTCTTTTCCTTATCTTTTTCTTTATTCCTTCTTTCTGGTATATAAATATTATCACTTTACCTTTAACATTGGGTTGTTATATATTTTAATAGATGATAACAATATAGGTAATCAATAAGAAAATTAATCTTTTCACACAAACAAATTATTTGAATAGATATTAAGTACCTACAAGTATAATAAAATAATTTAATTACTATACACCCAAATATAATTTGTCTTAACTATACACAATGTATATAAACACTTTACAAGTCTATACCTATAACCATCAATAAATACTCGAAATTAAATTTAAAAACTCGACATCTATAATAATATAAGTATCAATTATACATAAACATAAAAACACAAAATAATACTAAAAATCTTAAATTATAGCGAATTCATTTTTTGTTCAACTACTTAAGTAATATACATATAGATCCTCCCAGTACGCAAATGTCGAATCAGAGTAAATCAGAGTACTAAATTTCAAACCTTTATTTCGAATAATTTTTTAAATTGTAGATATTTTTCAATTTTTAGATAATTTTCGGTTTTTAGTTATTACATTTTAGATTTTGAGCACGAAATAAGGAATTATTAGTATTAACACATGCTATATTTTTTTATACCCAGATACACTTTTTCAGGTAGATAGAGAATTACAGAATCACAGAAAATTGATTCTAAATATTGGTATTTTAAAGAAATCATTTTTCCCTTTTTCCAGTTATTTTCTTAAGCATGGAGAAGAACAATCTTTAATAATGCAAATATTTTGAAAATGCAAGGAATTAAACAAACAGTAGGGAAGTAACTATTTATTTTTTAATATTATACCAAACTTAGCTCAGAATCATATTTCTAATATAATTATTAATCATAGCTTCCAAATTTAAAATGATAATAATACACTATGCTCTCCGAACACCAACTTCAGTGAACTGTATCTAAACAACTTTTTCATTATTTAAGTAAATATTACAATTGATGTAATAAATATACATCATGTATTTATACAAAATTTGAATATAAAATATTTTAATAGTCTCGTGGATTGTTAAATTTTTTTAAAAATTTTTTGGTTATTAAATTTTAGATTAGGTGTGTTTTGAGATTTTAAACAGGGCTTAAAAATTATTTTAAAAATTTAGTTTTCATTTTTATTTAGGTATTTAGGTTGATTAATAACTTTTTTTAATTTTATTTATATATAACGATTTTTAATTTACAGTTTAGGTTAAAATTTTGTAAAAAAATTTGGTAATTTACAGTTTTTTTTTTTACGATTAATAAAAAATGATTTTGAAGCTTAGAAATAGGGCAGAGTCATATCAAAAATATTTTCATCCGGTATTTTTATATTACTCTTTTGCTCATCAGTTATAAACTTTTCATTTTATGAGTTAATTTTTTTCGTTTCTTAATATTTCATTTGAGTTTTATAATGTGAGATTAAAATGTTTTCAAAATTATGTTTTTGTTTTACTATTTAATATCGTTTTTATATTTGTTTTATTTTTGTTAGATTTTGATTTGTATTTTTTTGTTTTTTTCTTCATTTAAAAAAAAAAATTTAATTCTTCAATTTTTTATGCATTTGATTATATTTTCTTTTGATTGTTATATGAATTGTCTCTTGAATAAGAATAATTTGTATAAGATTTCTTTTAATGCATAATCTAGGGTGACATACTTTCCGTTTAAAATGGGATAGTCCCGTTTTTCAGCATTACGTCCCACTATTCGATAAACTCTCGACACGACACTAATTATCCTGATTTTTTAAGTAGGTCCCATTTGTTTAATGATTTTTTTATTTAAATATTAATTTTATAATATAAAATAGTAAGAAAATTAAAAGAAAAAATTTAATATAATATATTTGTACATTTTATCACTTTTTTTTTGGTAATTTGCCATTATTCAAAGTTGTTTTTTTTATATTATCTTAATTTTTAAAATAATTTTCTATATAGTAAAATTATAATAATGTACCTAGACCGCTGGAAAAAAGTGTGACGTGTAATTCTATACCCTTATTTATTACTAATAAAAATACCACAAAAATGCTTTATCACCAACCAACCTTGCCTACAAAATTATTCACTATAATAATTCTTATTTCTAACTAGAAAAATAAAAACTAGACTGATTCATATATCAATATCTAATTTTTTTACATTATATATTATGTAAATTGCCGTAAATTAATTTTTTGCTAATTAATTCTTTATTTTCTATACTAATGAAATAGACGTGTTTTTAATAATCCATCAGCATTGGTACATATAATATTATATTATAGAATAAATTTTAAAAAAAATTATCTATACAATCGTAATAAACTACAATTTAATGAAAAAAATCGTTTAAAATTTAAGGAATAACCTCGTGTTTTTAAGTACAATAATATTTAATAAATATGTATATTAGGCGTATATACTCGTTTGAATACTATCGGATTCGTGCTTCAGATTTTGTACGAAGTAGGTATAAGGCACGTTCGTTAAAAATAAACATACCTCTGATATACCTTTAAACATAACGTACGATTTATACACATATGTAAAATACACAACGATTGTGCGTGCATTCACTTCAAAAAGTTTTAAATCAAAAGATTTGCCAGATGAATAAATTAATCAAACTTTATACGAAACTTTACACGGACTCCAACTACTTGTATAAACGTATATTTATACAGAATATAATAGGTAATAGAATTATACACCGCGAGTTCGTGATATCATAATATAATATCACAAACTGCACATAATAATATTACGTATTATTGTTATGATTAAACATCTTACCCAGATAAGTCTTTAAAATCATACTGAATACATAATATATATATATATATATATATATATATATATGTATATATATATATGTATAACGTAACAAGAACCCTGAAATTTGTATATTGAGTATAACTGGTTTTATTTTTCTCAATTATAATTCAGGATTGCATCCAGAGACAAACCTGATATGTAAGAATGTAAGACCACACATTATAATACAAAATTAAATAGTGTACAGTCCTGCAGTAAACAAACAAGGATTTCCGAATAAGATACTCTGATTGGAATCGAAATTGGATTGTATTAGCTTGACAAAATTATTATCGTATTATTTTAGAGTAATATTGCCATATCAATTTTCAGATGCCATATCAATAATACAATCTATGGTATCACGAAAATTGTATCAAGGACCAGAAAAAAAAAAAAATGTTTTTTTTCTATCCAGTGTAACCGCAGAGTCGAAAATTGGCAGGCCGCTTGAGATCCGTACATGGTGGTATATTTGGAGCAAATTTTGTGTTTGAACAGCATGTTTATTAATAAGAAAAGTTAAGTTAAGAAATTTCTTGGCCACTTATTACCACAGTCCAATATAGGTCGTCACTAAATTATTCCATCTACAACCGTGGTACCGTGTTATCACCTGACGGAACACATGTGAAATCTGAAGTAAAATATAAGCCCCTATCATGTGTTCAAGATTCTCAACCGCCATCATCGAGAATATAGGGTTTTTAAACAGTTTCTACCACTGGTCTAACATACCTTAAGTCTAAGACCAAAATTAGTTCTATGCTTTTATGTTTTCAATAAAATACTTAGACCATCTGGATTAATAATATAATCTACGTTTGAATTATAAAAAAAGAAAAAAATGTGTCTACGTTGGCTATTTTCCTAAAACAATTGATAGATTTATTCCAAATACGAAATTTGGTTGAGCTGTATAATAGGGTACATCAAATACCATTGTATAATAAGTAAGATTATTAGTTATGTCTCTTAAATGTTATAAAAACAAAAAAGGGGAAAGAATTGACTGAAAAATTATCGAGAGTACTTTGTGGAGGAAAATTGTAGTGTCTTAAAATTATTCTATTACCGAGTTTTAGAAAGTATAAAGAAAATTCATTTATTAGATGTCATTTTCTTGACATCAGTGCTTGAGTGCATTTTAGATTAAGGTAAAATGACTGTAAACAATTAGATTAAATTAATAATCTAAATATCTGATACCATTACTCAATAGACACTAGACAGTAGGTAAACTTAGTAAATACCTTAAGTAGAGCTTAAAACAGCTTAGACACAGCTAAGTCCTCTTCTATATGATGACGTATACGAGTATAGACAATTTCTAACCATATACACTATACCTGCAGATGGTGGAAATCAACGTTAATTTACACGGATGGTATTTCAAACTCAATTAGCAGTCGTTATGCTGTTAAACTCTACTTACGCTCTAAACCAGGTGAACCTATATTATAATACAGTTTGCAAATTTCGTGTTTTGAGTGTTATAAACCTTAAAATAGTTAATTTTAAAGAACCATTTTTGGTACAGGGTACTACTTTTTTCCATTTTTCCATTTCACATTAGTAAAATTCTTAACCATCTTCAAAAGCCATAAAAAAGAATAATAAAAAAAAAAAATTGTACGTAAATATATTACGAAAACAACATTGTCTGAAAAATATAATGTAAAATATAGTTTAAAGAATTGTGGAGAAATATAGCGAGGTGGGAGGGGAAATAAATGATAAAATAGTGTTCTTCGTACAACACAGTATACGAAAAAATGTCTGAACAGTATAGTCTTAGGATATATATTATTTATAATATTCATTTATATATGTGCACAACAAATCCACGGACTAAATATGTTTATGCTTGAGAAAACCGTATCGGATTCCATTCCACCACTAATGCGCTCGCTAAACGATTATGTTATATATTATAATAAGAGACTATATTCTCGTATATATTCACATCATCTTAATGCGGCGGATAATTAATATCGTAAACACGAGTGCCACAGCTCTAAATTATCTATTTAAGAGGACTACCAATGGCAGATAGCTACATGATTCTATTAAATTTATCGAAATATATTATATAGAAATCCGCTCAATGCCGTCTTATCTAATGGGTGATATGTCGAGATAACATGCCGATGTCTCGGGTGTAGGTACTCGTATAACAATAATAACTTTATTTTTATATTTTAATGTACCAGCTACCAGCATCTACCCATAGTTATAGTTTTCTCCTGGTCGCAATCATTCTCGGGTGTCTATGCCATTTCTCTATGTTTTTTCTTCGTGTGTTGCTGTGATTGCTTATCGGTCCTTTTTCTTTCGCGCTGTTGCCGTCTCTTCCGTGAGGATGTTTCCTGTTCCTTATTAGGAGGTCCGTCCATGTTCTACAAGCATGTGGTCTGGCCATCAGGATTAGCCATCTTCGTCTCCACTCACCCGGCTGTCGCGCGTCCCTCACGCACGGTCTGGGTTCCATGATCGGCGGTGACTTTGGCCCCTCGGGAGAGGAATGCGGCGTATGCAAGTCGCTTGACCGTTTTCCTCCCCGTCATTACGACCTCCGCTTTAACTTCCCGCTTCGTATTAGGGGTTTATTCTATACATCTAGGTATTTATTATACCTAGATTTTCGACCTAAAGTAGTCAATAGTCATCCCCGATAGGTATGTTGATGGATAGTGTATAGATTATTTGACGAAGAAAATCCGCCCAAACGGAAATTCATTGTGTGGAATTTACCGGTTTCCTTTTTTTGTTGTTAACACTTACTATCCAATGAATCTATTGAATTGCAACAACATTATATAAACGTTGAAATTCAGTTCGTGTAAATGGCCATACAATGTTATTGCAACTTTTGTTGTGTTAATATAATATTTTGTATCAAGTGAATAATTGATGTGAAATTGGCGAAATTATATTTATCGATCTAATAATATTTATATCATTGTGATAATAAATATTGAGATGTTATATATTTAGGATGTAATAATGTAGATTTTTTAACTGGTAACAAATACAATTTGTCAATTTCAATAGTCATTATTTTTTAGTGTAGGTACCTAGTCTATCGGTCACTTGGTCTTCGTATTTTACAATTTTGTCGTCCTTGCTGCCTTGACAATAAACATATAACGCTAACATATAAATGAATAAACAATTGGTGAGTTTTAAACTTATAAATAGGTTCTGAGCCCATACTTGAAATAAAATATGTGTCTTGTATTTAAAACATATGCTTGTAATTTAAATGGACTTACTAGCTGGTGTATAATATTTTTGTTATATATATATATTTTTTTTTTCATTACTTATTAATTATCTATCTATTATAAAAAATAAATCGTATTCGATAAATATCGTGGTTCAGAAATGATACTTCGTGAAGTAGACGAAACGCATTAATGCAAATGAGAGGAATCCCATTTTATAGAACAATAACGGTAAAAATGAAAAAAAAAATTATATTCATGATACGTCTACCGGGCAAATATTATAATATACGGACCGTAAATAATAATATATTATATTGGATCGACAATGGCGGGAAACGATGCATTTAATATACTGGAGATAATACCTATAATGTGTATATTTAGGTACAGTCTATTGCATATAAACGGTGCAGTGGAATTACGAGGGAAACCTCTGTGCACGCATATTTGATGAATTCGTGAAATGCCGGTATGTGTGTGTGTGTGTGTGTGTGTGTGTGTGTATTGAACGGGAGACGGCCATGACGACTTACAAACTTGCAGGTTTAATGATAAGGGGTACGCCGTATCATTATCATATAGATGTTGAACTAAATGGACTGGGACTTCCTCACCTCTTATCTGTTAAAACATTCGAACATTAGATATGTGATAGGTATACAAAATAGGGCAAGGCGGCCCAAGTTAACGATTTTCGTTTTAACTCGTTTAAATTAAGTTCAATAATTCGCGAGAGTTACGTAGTTAAAAGTTAGTCTGAATCTCTTGTCAACTCAACTACGTTAGTAACTTACAATGTATTTGAAACTAACATTTTTACTTCCAGTGCAGTTAATTGAGAAAACAATTTTTTCAAAGGTACGTACCCGGGGTAGATTAAAGGGGGTTAGATCACAGGGTACAAAATTAATTTTTTCTCTCACAATAGGTATAGTATATAACTAACTATATTAAAGTATCAAATAGGCAATTTGGAATTGTGTTAATTTAGTAATATAATAATCACAAATTGTATAATGTATCTACTATATTTATTGGAGTTTAAAAAATGAACAAATAGAATTTATTTTCCAGTAATTTAAAAATAACTTTACAAACAAAAAATTTTAATTTACTCGTTAGTTATAAGTTAATTAATAATTATAACTCGTTACGTTTATAATTAAGTTATAATTTTTAAATTCCAAAAAGATCAAGGGAGCTATGATGGTTCTACAATAATAATATTTATTTTTTCTCTGTTAATAAATTTTCTACCAGAAACAAATTTCCGATCTTTACCGGATTCCAGTAAGGAAATTGTATCTAGTTGGTACTTCAAAGAGTTACATTACTTCATTTTTTGATTTTCTTAATAGTTTTTTACTTCATAAGGAAATACTACCAAAAAATTACGAAAAAACGGCAATAATACGAATTTGTCAAATCGAGATTTTTTATTTCTTTGTAATTTCAAATTTTTAAATTTACATCGCATATTCAATTTAGTAATATATTCACGTTGTCCAAATAGTCCAAATAGTTGGTAAAATGAGATTTAAAGACCTAAAAAAATGTAATATAACATTACAACTAACATTACCAGCATTACTTTAGCTAATTTAAAATATCGACGGAAAAAAATTACTTTAAATTCTGAGAGGAGCTAGTGGCTTTACAATGATGTTTATTATTTTTTTTATATTCTGAGCGAAGCGAGTAATGTATTGGTTTTACGATAACGTGTTTTTTTTCGCTGTGTCTAGATACACTGGTAGATAATACATACATGGACATTGGACAACCGTGTAAAAATTTTATATCTGGTCGTTTAGTGCGCATGCGCCTGGACTTTTAATATTTGATTCGATTTCATTAAATTTTTTGTGCATGTACCTACCTATATCACAGAAATATTTTATAATTTTTTTTGGGGTAGATTAAACGTATCTCATATATTTTTATAAATATTGTTGAAAATTAACAAACGAATAAAATATGTTAATAAATAAATAAAAAAAAGAAGTACCAACAACTTTTTAAAATAATATTAATTACGAGAATACAATAATACCATTGCTTAAATATTTTAAGTTAAAATAGCGATCTTCTGTCTATATTAAAAAAAAATTGATATAATAAAATGAAATATAATACATTTTATAATAATATATAATAATAATAAATATTATTATTATTTATATTAATTTATTAATATTAATAATAAACAAAAAGATTCCGAGTGAAGTTCAATGTATGTGTGTAATATTATTTTCCGATTTACAGCAATTTTTCAACATTTACGGAAGGCAGTTTTCCTTTAAAATTGTATACAATATAAGTACATGTATAAACAAATCGAATAAAAATATAAAAATTGGAACAAATTTACAATTCCAGACGCATGCGAACTAAACGACCGGGTAGAAAATGTTTACACGGTTGGTCCGTATACGCATTAACTATACGACTGTCCGTGTATCTAGACACAGGGTTTTTTTTTCTTTTTTTTAGTCAGTACCCAAAAAATCTATAAGAAGTGCTTCAATCATTGCGTATGTATCACTATTTTCTGAAATCGCATCTAGTTGGTACTTTAGAGATTAGAGAATTTTTTAGATTAACGTGGGAGAAAAAACTATCAAAAAATTAGTATAAAAATCGAAAAACACAATTTTAGTAAAATTCTTTATAATTCCGAAAAAATTGATGCTAGAGACAACTTTCACTTATTTTTGGGTTATTTATAGTAATATTCTAATTTAAAACATTTAATTCATCATAGGCTTAATTTTAGTATTAAGACCTGAATATAATATAATATACTGTATTAAAATTACGTCATTCTAGCTACATACAAAAAAATTTAAAAATTGGTTGATACAATAATTCTTTATAGATATTAAATTTTTTTTGATTACTTATACGTATTATTTTAGTATGAAATGTGTTCGAATTACGGGGAAATAATATATCTATAGATTTGAAATTTTCACCAAAAACGTATGTACATACATTATGAAGAAAAAATTGTTTTTGAAAATATAGATTTAATATTTAAATATCTATTTTTCTATTTTTCATTCAGAAAAATCCCGATTATATGATTTTTTCGTTATAATATATATGTATTATTTATTATATTTACATGAATATATTTTATATGACTATTACAATTCAACATTCGTTTATAAATTTTAGTATAGATAATGTACTCGTACATTTCTCTATAAAGAGTAATTTAAATGTTTTCATGTTTTTATAGATTTTTTTAGAGCATCACCATCCAAGCTCTAATTTTATAATATATAGTATAGTTACTAGGAACTATATCAATTGAATCTCCATCGACCATCGTTATAATAATGTCGTATACACGATGTGATATAACTAGTATAAGAACATTTAATAATGCAATAATGACGGCAGTGTAAATTGTTAAAGTGACAACTATAACATGATGTATCATCTATCCGTGGGTCAATTTAAATTCAATGTTGATGCAATTTTCCCACAGTATCTATATATATTATAGAATAGACAAATTTTATTCGGTTTAAACAATTTTAATTCTCTTCATTTGAATAGTACAATGAACCCCAAGTCAAGATATATTATTAATGAATTTTTAAAATGGTTAAAAAAATATGTTTATTTTTATTTTGAACATTATTAAATGAAAAATTGCTAAAACTATTTATGCACAATAATTGGACGAAACTATTGCACAGATATTTATACCACTGCAGTCATTCTTATCATGTGGCTGTGTGTTTTTTTTTTTTTTTTCAATTACATTCGTCATATATTCTAATATGTAAATGACGTGATATGCGGATTTATAATTTGAGTAGTGGTCGAAATTAGAGGGACATATGAGATATGATATAAGTGATACTGTTCCCTCTCTTTTTTCCTCTCGTATTTATTTCATCCACGAAAAGACGTGTTCTTGAACTCCTATGACCATGTACATACATTAATGATAAATACATAATGATATAAATAGTGTTCCAGTGTAAATGCAATATGGGTCGTGAAAAAAAAGTATGCCAAAGAACAAGACTGGTAATTGTATTTATTCTTTATCGATTGAATTTCTAATGCAAGACGGGTAGCCTCGAGTTTGAAACGAGTTAAAATTGTACAGAAAACTTCTAAGTACGTAGCACTTTTAAATTCCAGAACATCTAAAGAAAAACTTGCATCTAGTGGTTTTAAAATTTAAAATTTAACCCTAGTTTTTCTGAAGAAAATCACTATCGTACATAATTTTTTATGCAATATGTTTTTCTTTTTTTGCTTTTTTATAAATTCGTTTACCTAAGTTTTTAAAACTATTATAAAATAATTTTTAATAACTAATTTGCTATTGCATATTTTATTTTTATTTGGTAACTTTCAACTAGTCATTCTATACTACAATAATATAGTCCTAAGATAAGAACAATTTTTATTTTTTAACTGAATACATTTTATTATATATTATATATTCCAGGACACTAAATATCTAGGAATTTGCTTAAGTAGTTACCTTTATTACTTTATAACTTTAATTAATTTTTGACTCTGTAATTTAAAAACAAATATAAACGAGTATAATATGCCCAAAGAATTTGATATTCTAAAAATGTGTTTGTTAAGTTGACTAGTTAAAGTTGTAATTGGATTGCAACATGAGAACAATTTTTAGGTAATTTATATTATAAATTGTTCAATTAATATGTTAAAATAATAATACTCTCCAGAGCCATCGATTTATATAATGTTATGGTGAGTTATTAACCCAAATCATCAAAAACATTTAATAATTAAAAAAAAAATAATCAACAATTTTAATTTTTAATATAGGTACACAAATGGAAAAAAAGAATACTATCACTATAGTCACAAGCAAATTAGTATTGACCCAATATACCAGATATTAACATAGGCCAGTTTATATTTCAAACAAAATATATAGGTACTAGGAAATGTATCAAACAATAACTATTGTAGTTCTAATATTGCCAAAAATAAATTTTCAAAACCACAAGATTGACAAGAATTGATTATAAAAACTCATTTAAAATTTAAACCAGAATTTTTGTAAACAAAATTACTTTCATATACATATATATATTGTTTTTTTAACTCAACTAACTCACTGTAGTGTACGATAACATCTTATTTTCAATATCGATCAAATTTTAACATTTATAAATAATACAATTCCGTTTTACAATCACTCGGTAGACTTTTCGCTTATTATCGCTTTTGATTCTATCGGTGGACACCTAACTTTAATTCGTTTAATGCGTTTATGGGCCTGAAAATATATCAACTCGAATATATATATATAAAGCCTTGGTGGGCTTATATTCCCCCCAAGGTAGTTTTAAACTCAACGAAGAGCTACTAGTATTATACACAACTATCGTCAAAGTACGAGTACCTACATCAGACAGTAACGTTAAATTACACCTTTATATTGATTTAATATAATAAATGGCCTTTGAACCACAACACGCATCGTCGAAACTTTATGAAGATTCATTTCTGAATAATATATTTCGTATTTATTATTTTATCCTTGATGTCTTAGTATAACTATTCCCATCTAATAGAATAATGTTTGACATTGTGACTTCCGGAGAAAATATATTATAATAAATAATATTTTCACCACTTGTAGCGTAGTTACAGGACCAGCACTAAAATTTGTGAAGCTCTAGGCAAAATCACTTTAAAAAAGAGTATACAATCAAAAGTAGGCCATTTACTGTTTGCATAAATTGTTTTTATTACCTATGCGAAATGTATCCTTATAATATTTTTCAAGGTCTTATGCTTTGGGAAAAATGGCTTTCAAAAATAGGAAATTAAGAAAAAATAAAATCATTCACAATTCGCAATAATTTTCCATAAATCTATGCAAAATTTATCCCTAAAACATTTTGCGAGGCCCTACAAAACTCGAAGCCCTGTTCACATTCTTGACCGGTACGCCATAGTTATTTAATCTATATAGTTCGCAATTGCCTTAGAGTAAACGCAATTATGACTTGGAGTACATTCAAATTATTTTAATTGTAACAGCAGAAAAGATACCTGATATTTTTTGATTAGCTTTAATATAATCATTACAAGTTTTTTAACTGGAGATATTATGAACAAATCGAAAAAAATTAATGCCCGATTTTCGATATACAGCCGGAAACATAAATACTATATGTGATGTCAATGGGCTTTATTTGTAATCGGAATGAATATTTTCAAACATCAAACCAATATATAGTTTAATTTATAATATTTTACATAATGTTCGACATCAATTCTTTTAATACTAAATTAATACTAAAGTTACCAATACATAGAAATTGTACTTTTCAATGGTTCCGACCAATATGTAAAGAGTGAATAAATTTAAAATTATCAATAGTTATCTTAGATAGACAAAAACTAATTTCGAATTCTCCCTCATGTTCTTTATGTTTAGACTACTAGGAACTTCTCGTCTTACCTTACACCCGATCATCCGCCCTTTTCTATCTAGTTACATTCTTCCCAATCCATACCTTCTACTAATACTTCGACGTCGTTCTCAACTCGATTTTTCCATCTTAATCTTAACCTTCCAAGTGATATTCTTCCAACCTGGTTCCGTTCTAGTACGTTCTGTAGAATTATATTTTGACTCCTCCGCCCATGACCAGCCAATTGCAGTCTCATTTTCGTAATCGTATCCATTATATTTCTTATAGTTTTATATTAGTTCTATAAATAAAATGTATACATTTATATTTATATATATTTGGGAATAATGACACTTTTGTTATTTTTTGTATAAAACGGGAGTTAATTTTGAAAATAAATAATAAAAATGTTACTATAACCAACCGATAAGCAATATAACAAAAATTAACATATTAAAGTACCTACCAACATTTAAAAAAATTCATTTTATTTTTGTATTTTAAATACTACATACTTATATAAGGTCATTTTATACATCATATTGCGTATTATACAGGTACAACAGTTAATATTTTGCAGTTTTTAAGATTTTGTAGTTTTTTAAGAGTTGGTGGGTGTTTTAAACAAATCGAGTTACTTCATAACAAAACAGTAACTTCATATAGATTTTCCTGTTTATTCCCTAACTTTCATAGTTATTCTAGTTATCATATTGATATCTATGAAAAATTAGGGAATAAACGTCGCAAAAAAAAATTATACTCAAAAACTATTATCAAAAATAACATAACAAATCTACGATTAAAAACAGTCCAATACAATATATTATGTAGGTACCTATTTAGGTATACTTGGATATCTTAATTTAATTGCATTAAATTAATTGCATTTATTATTGTATATAAGTGTTCGATTAGTATTAGGTTATGTATACATAACTTATAATGTTTCGATCCAAATATAAAATTTCATCACGTAAAATTACATACTTAAATTAGTAACTTTAGGAAGACGTCGTACTGAACGGTAAAAACATGTTTGACACAAAACAAATGAAATGGCATTTTAAAATAATTTTAGGGGTAAAACACTTATTATAAAATTGATTTTTAAAACATTTTGGAGATGACCAAATCGGCTATTTTTCAAATAATATGTTTAAAAAAAAAAGCCGGTCAGTAGGTTGTGGAAGCACTTCGCTCGTCGGGTGTCAGTATTGGTGGATGCACTTCGCTACTGGGCAGGGTACTTTTGGTGGATGTATTAAATTTGAAAGCAATGATAAATCATTGCATTCAATAAAACGATTCTGAGCGT